>CAUYUJ010001086.1:32500-105415 GCA_963575745.1 Prorocentrum cordatum
ACTGTGTGTGTGTGTGTGTGTGTGTCTGCGTTTGTGTGCGTGTGCGCGCGCGGTGCAGGCGCCGCCCGCGCCCCCCCCCCCCCTCTCCACCCCCCCCCCACCGACCGCCCCCCCCCCCCCCCCCCCCCCCCCCCCCCCCCCCCCCCCACCCCCCCCCCCCCCCCCGACCCCCCCCCCCCCCCCCACCCCCCCCCCCCCCCCCCCCCCCCCCCCCCCCCCCCCCACCCTCCCCCCCCCCCCCCCCCCCCCCCCCCCCCCCCCTCCCCCGCCTGCCCCCCCCCCCCCCCCCACCCCTCATCAACCCCCCACCCCCCTCAGCGCTCCGCGCGAGGGCGGGTGCGGCGCGAGGGCGGAGTGGTTGGAGTGGAGGGAGGGCCGGCCCCGACATGGGGCGGTGCCTCCCCCCTCCGGAGCGCCGGCGGGAAGGGGGGGGGGGGCGGGGTGCGCGGGGGCGCGAGGATTTCGCGGGGGAACGAGAGCGCTGAGCAGCGGGGGATCGGTTTGTGAGTGCGAAGGCGTCGGTCCGTCTGTATCTGTAGATGTTTGCGTTTGTGTGTGTTTGTCTGGCAGGCAGGTGTGTGTATGTGTGCGTGTGTGTGGCCGCGTCTGCGTGTTTGTGTGTGTGTGCGTGTGCGTGCGGGTGTGTCTGTGTCTGTGTCTGTGTTCGTGTCTGTATGCGCGCGCGTGTGTGTGTGTGTGTGTGTTTTTGGTGCGTGTGTGTGTGTGTGCTTGTGCGTGTGTGTGTGTGTGCGTGTGTGTGTGTGTGTGCGTGAGGGGGTGCCCGCGCGCGAGTGAGCGCGCGTGGTTGTGGGTGCGTGCGCGCGTGAGATTGTGTATGTATTCGCGTGCGCGCGCATGTGCGTGCGCGCGCTCGTGCCCGGTGCGTTGCCGCGCCTGCTGACGTCGATCGTTTTTTCGCATACTTGTCCATCTGTACATGTCTACATACATGTTCGCTGTCGCGGCAGCATCGCTCTCGTGCGCTGAAAGACGCGCTAAAACTCATGCATGTGTGTGTCCTTTTTATTATTGGAAATATTTTCACCGTGCGCGCTCCAGAGATACGCGTGGACTTATGACACGGGGCTAGGAGCTCTACGAGGTCCCCGGCGGTAACCAGGTTGACGGTTTACCGCCGGCGCCCAGTCTTGATACACGCTCTCGGTATTTTGTACTTAACTCGAGCTCTAGGACAGCTACAGAGCTGGTAAGCACAGATATCGCACTCAGAATGATGAGGCGCGTTCGCCTGTTCAATCCATAGGGCTGAACTCGGTCTGCTAGCCGAGCTAGGTTCGCAACCTATTCGTATTATTCGAGCCAACTTGATATGCGTTGTCGGTATTTTCTACTGAACTCGAGCTGCAGGGCAGCTGCAGTGCGGGTAAGCACACCTATCGCACTAAGAATGATCAGGCGCGTTCGTCTGTTGAATCCATAGGTCTGAACTCGGTCTGCTAGCCGAGCTAGGTCCGCAAACCTATTCGTATTATTCGAGTCAACTCGATACGCGTTGTCGGTGTTTTCTACTTAACTCGAGCTGTAGGGCAGCTACAGTGCTAGTAAGCACACATATCGCACTCAGAATCATCAGGCGTGTTCGCCTGTTGAATCCATAGGTCTGAACTCGGTCTGCTAGCCGAGCTAGGTTCGCACACCTATTCGTATTATTCGAGTCATCTTGACAGACACTCTCGTTATTTTCTGTACTTAACTCGAGCTGTAGGCAGCTACAGAGCCTAGAGTCACAGAAAACGATTGAGCATTATCGGGCGCGTTTGGCTGTTGGATCGAGAGCTCTGAACTCGGTCTGCTGTCGTATTGTCCGAATCATCGTGAAAAGTGCTTTGAATTTTCTGCACCCAACTCGTGCTGGGGGAGGGCTACAGTGCTGCGGGTCATAGAAATCGATTTGCACAAATCAGGCGCGTTCGTTGGTCGATTCGAGAGCTCAGAACTTGGTCTGCTGCTCGAAACAGGTCGGCGAAACTATTATATTATTCGAGATATCCTGAGAGATGCTGTCGGACTTAACTCGGGCTGTAGGGGGCTGCAGGGCTGGTAATCACACGAGTCGATTCGCATACATCAGACGCGTCCGTCTGTCGCATTAAGAGGCTGAACTCGGTCTGATCAGACGTCCGCTTGTCGCATTCAGAGGTCAAAACATATTCACTATAAGTCAGAATGTTGGTAGGTGCTCTCGGTTTTCTCAACTTAAGTCGAGCTTGGAAGCTCTACGAGTTCCCCGGCGGTAACCAAGGTTGACGGTTTACCGCCAGCGCGCAGTGTTTTTCACTTTGTGCAAAATTTTGAAGTTCGTTTTTAGAAGTGAGATTTTTATTCCCTGTAGTAAGCTATGGCGCACCTGCTGGTAAATTTTCCATGGCTCTAGGTCCAGTATTATTATGAAAACACTTGGAGGAACCCACTGTATGAAAACCGAAAAATCGTCATTTCTCGAATTTTTCGGCTCTCGCTTCAGAAGCTTCCTTCACGTGTTCGGAGGAACGCTGTGTAAGAAGAGAGCTCTACGAGGTGCCCGGCGGTAACTTGGTTGACGGTTTACCGCCGGTTCCCAGTCGCAAACAGCGCCCCTGCAAGCGTCTCCTGCGAGGTTTCCAGCGTCCCGCGCATCGTTTCAGGCGGCCTGGCAGACGTCCCCGTGCGGCGTTCCACGCTTCGCTTCGCTATCCGGGTTTTGGACGCTTACAAGTTTTCTTCTCGAAATTTGAACATTCGTTAGAGCTCTAACATCAGGCGCGTCTGTTGGTCGATTTCAGAGCTCGGAACTCGGTCTGCTGCTCGAACTAGGTGCGCGGAACTATTCTATTATTCGAGTCGATACTATCGGTAACTCGGGCTGTAGGGGGATACTGCCAGGAAGCTCTACGAGTTTGCCGGCGGTAACCAAGGTTGACGGTTTACCGCCGGCGCCCAGTTCTATTTGCTCTCCGGGTTTTGGACGCTACCAATAGGCTCGTCAGGACGGCTTTTACCTCGCGGACCTCTTCGGTAAAGAGCTAAGAGGAATTCGGGCGCAGGGCGAAGCTAGTAACTCGTAGAGCTTCCCTTAGCAAGTGAGTTGTAGGGCTTTCTTAAGCTAGTTGCTGAAAGCTTAGCTAGTTGGCCCGAAAAACTCGACTGAACTTTGACAACTTTTGGTCGGTTGAAAATTTTCTTCTCGAAATTTGACAATTCGTTTGAGCTCTAGTATGTTTTCCCGTGATATTCGATCCCATTCCCGCTCGCCCTCTCGATCTCAGCTCGATCGGGAGAATATTACTATCGAAAAGCACTGTGGCGGGATCGGCCGTTTTGAGTCATCTTGATACATGCTGACGGTTTCCTGAACATAATTCGAGCTTTAGGACAGCTACAGAGCTCGTAAGCACAGCTAATCGATGTAGAATGACCAGGCGTGTTCGGCTGTTCAATCGAGAGATCTGTTACCCGAGCTAGGTCCGCAAACCTGTTCGAATATTCGAGTCATCTTGACAGGAACTCTCGGTTTTCTACACTTAACTCGAGCTGCAGGACAGCTACAAAGCTGATATTTACAGAATTCGATTGAGAATCATCAGTCGCGTTTTTCTGTCGAATCCAGAGCTCTGAACTCGGTCTGCTGCTCGATCTAGAATTTGTATTGATCGAGTCATCTTGAGAAGTGCTCTCGGTTTTCTTCACCCAACTCGCGCTGAGGGGGCTACAGTGCTGGTGGTCACAGGAATCGATCTAAAGACATCAGGCGCGTCCGCTTGTTGAATCCAGAGCTCAGAACTCGGTCTGCTGCTCAAAATAGAATTTGCATACCTTCTATATTGTTCGAGTCATTCTCAGAAGTGCTGTCGGTTTTCTGCACCTAACTCAGGCCTGTAGGGGGGCTGCAGGGTTATTGCTGAAAGCTTAAGAGTAATTCGGGCGCACTGAAGAGCGAGTTGGCAAAACAAATCTCGACGGACCTTTTGCTGACTTTTGGTCGGTTAAAAAATTTGTTCTCGAAATTTGAAAATTCGTTAGAGCTCTAGTATTTTTTCCCGTGATATTCGATCTTATTCCCGATCGCTGTCTTGATCTCAGCTCGATTGGGTACCTTTTACTGCCAAAAAGCAGGCCGGCGGGATCGCCCGTTTCGGGTCATCTTGTCACGCGGTGACGGTTTTCTTAGATAACTCGAGCTTTAGAACAGCTAGAGAGCTGGTAAGCACAGCTAATCGATGCAGAATGTTCAGGCGCGTTCACCTGTCGAATTCAGAGGTCTCAACTCTGTCTGCTAGTCGCTAGGTCCGTAAACCTATTTGTATTATTCGAGTCATTTTGACAGACGCTCTCGGTTTTCTATACTTAACTCGAGCTACAGGACAGCTACAGAGCTGATTCGTACAGAATCTAGAATTATCAGTAGCGTTTGTCTGTCGAATCCAGAGCTCTGAACTCGGTCTGCTGCGCGATCTAGAATCGCGAAACTACTCGTAGTGTTCGAGTTATCTTCAGAGATGCTGTCGGTTCTCTGCACTTAACTCGGGCTGTAGAGGGGCTGCATGGCTGGTAATCAGTGGAATCGATTCGAGACATTAGGCGCGTCCGTCCTTCGAATCCAGAGCTCTGAACTGTCTGCTGCTCGATCTAGGTCCCGGAAACTATTTGTATTGTTCGAGTGATCCTGAGAGGTGCTGTCCGTTTCCTGCACTTAACTCGGCTGTAGGGGGGGCTGCGTGGCTGGTAATCACAGAATCGATCCAGAGACATCAGACGCGTCTGTCTGTCGCATGCAGAGGTCTGAACTCGGTCTGATACTCGAGCTAGATTTGCCAATTTATTCGTGTTGTTCGAGTCATCTTGAGAGGTGCTGTCGATTTATGCACGTAACTCGGGCTGTAGGAGAGCTAGAGAGCTCGTACAAAAGACAATCCATACGCATCAGGGGCGTTCGGCTGTTGCATCCCAGAGGTTTCAAATTGCTTGGGCTGAAAATCTATTTTTTCTGCGTAATTTGTTTCGACATTATATGTTGTCAGGAAGCTCTACGAGTCCCCCGGCGGTAAGCAAGGTTGACGGCTTACCGCCGGCGCCCAGTTGGCCGGCCCGACGAAAAGAGAGAATGTGGCAACCTCGGGTCGATGTTTTTCACTTTGTGCAAAAATTTGAAGTTCGTTTTTAGAAGTGATCCGGGAGAGCTTCCGGCAAGCTTCCACGCGAGCCTCCACGCGCGCAGGCACGCGTGGAAGCGGTCCTGGCAGCGTTTCAGAGACGCTCCAGGGGAGCGCCCAGAGCCCCAGATAAGCTTCACGAGCTTCTGTGGGCTCGCCAGGACGGCTTCTACCTCGTGGAGCTCTTCGGCAAAGAGCTGAGAGGAATTCGGGCGCAGGGTGGAGCTAGGTGACCGGCCCGACGAAAAGAATGTTGTAACCTCGGGTCGATGTTTTTCACTTTGTGCAATCATTTCAAGTTCGTTTTTAGAAGTAACATTTTTATTCCCTATAGTAAGCTATGGCGCACCTGCTGGTAAATTTTTCATGACTCTAGGTCGAGTATTACTGTCAAAACATTTGGAGGAACCCACTGTATGAAACCGAAAAATGGTGATTTTTCAAATTTTTCGGCTCTTGCTTCAGAAGCTTCCTTCATGTATTCGGAGAAGCGCTGTGTAAGGAGAGAGCTCTACGAGGTGCCCGGCGGTAACTTGGTTGACGGTTTACCGCCAGTTCCGTAATTCCGGGGCGCTGGAGAGCTAGTTGGCAAGAAGAATCTCGACAGACCTTTTGCTGATTTTTGGTCGGTTGAAAATTTCGTTCTCGGAATTCAACAATTCGTTTGAGCTCCAATATTTCTTCTCGTGATGTTCGATCTTATTCCCGCTCGCCATTTTGATCTCAGCTCGATCGGGTACCTTTTACTGCCAAAAAGGCACTCTGGCGGGATCGGCCGTTTCGAGTCATCTTGATACGCGCTGTCGGTTTTCTCAAGATAACTCGAGCTTCAGGACAGCTACAGAGCTGGTAAACGCAGATAATCGATTTAGAGTGATTAGGCGCGTTCGCCTGTTGAATCCAGAGGTCTGAACTCCGTCTGCTAGCCGAGCTAGGTCCGCAAACCTATTCGTAATTTTCGAGTCATCGTAGCAGACGCTCTCGGTTTTCTGTACTTAACTCGAGCTGCATTGACAGAGCTCATAGTCACAGAACTTGATTGGGAATCATCAGACGCGTTCGTCTGTTCAATCGAGAGTGAACTCGGCCTGCTGCCCGAGCTCGGTCCGCGAAACTATTCGTATTGTTCGAGTCATCTTGAGAAGTGCTCTCGGTTCTCTGCACTTCGTGCTGGGGAAGGGCTACAGTGCTGCTATTCACAGAAATCGGTTTGGAGACATCAGGCGCGTGCGTCTGTCGAACGGAGAGCGGAACTCGGTCTGCTGCTCGAACTAGCTCCGCGAAGCTATTGTATTATTTAAGTCTTCCTGAGAGCTGCTGTCGGTTTCTGCACTTAATTAACTCGGGCTGTAGGGGGGCTGCAGAGTTGGCCGACCCGGCCCCGACGGACAATGTGCGAACTTTGAGTCGGTTGGACAAACTTTTTGAGAAATTTGAACATTCATTTTGAGAAGTGGTATTTTTCGCACCTGTAGTTGGTTTATTTCGCGCGCGTCAATAAATTCTCATGCCCGTAGGGGCAGTATTGCTCAAAACACTTGGCGGAACCGTTGTTTGATAAAAACATAAAACGTGATTTTTCAATTTTTTAGGATCTTCCCGAGAGTCTTCATGCATATGTACCGAGGAGCGCCGTACGAGAAAAGAGCTCTACGAGGACCCCGGCGGTAACCTGGTTGACGGTTTACCGCCGGTTCCAGTTCCGGGGCGCTGGAGAGCTAGTTGGCAAGAAAAATCTCGACGGACATTTTGATGACTTTTGGTCGGTTGAAAATTTTGTTCTCGGAATTCAGCCATTCGTTAGAGCTCTAGTATTTTTCCCGTGATATTCGATCTTATTCCCGCTCGCCGTCTTGATCTCAGCGCGATCGGGTACCTCTTACTGCCAGAAAGCACTGCGGCGGGATCGCCCGTTTCGAGTCATCTTGTCACGCGGTGACGGTTTTCTCAAGATAACTCGAGCTTTAGGGCAGCTACAGAGCTGGTAAGCACAGCTAATCGATTCAGAATGATCAGGCGCGTTCGCCTGTTGAGCCGAGAGGTCTGAAGTCGGTCTGGTAGCCGAGCTAGGTTCGCAAACCTATTTGTATTAATCGAGTCATCTCGACAGACGCTCTCGATTTTCTGTACTTAACTCGAGCTACAGGACAGCTACAGAGCTGATGCGTACAGAATCTAATTCAGAATCGTCAGTGGCCGTTGTTTGTTGAATCCAGAGCTCTGAACTCGGTCTGCTGGCCGATCTAGAATCGCGAAACTATTCGTATTGTTCGAGTTATCCTGAGAGGGTCCGTTTTCTGCACGTAATTAACTCGGGCTGTAGGGGGGCTGCATGGCTGGTAATTTGTGGAATCGATTCGGAGACATCAGGCGCGTGTGCCTTTCGAATCGAGAGCTCCGAACTCTGTCTGCTGCCCGAACTAGGTCCGCCAAACTATTCGTATTGTTCGAGTCATCCTGAGAGGTGCTGTCGGTTTCCTGCACTTGACTCGGGCTGTAGGGGGGCTGCAAGGCTGGTAATCACAGGAATCGATTCAGGGACATCAGACGCGTGCGCCTGTCGCATGCAGAGGTCTGAACTGGGTCTGATACTCGAGCTAGGTTTGCCAAACTATTCGAATTGTTCGAATCATCTTGAGAGGTGCTGCCGATTTACGCACGTAACTCAGGCTGTAGGAGAGCTACAGAGCTCGTACAGAAGACAATCCAGAAGCATCGGGGGCGTTCGGCTGTTCCATCCGAGAGGTCTGAAATTGCTTGGACTTAGAAGCTATTGTTTCTGTGCATTTTTTTTCGACATTATATGTTGTCAGGAAGCTCTACGAGTCCCCCGGCGGTAACAAAGGTTGACGGTTTACCGCCGGCGCCCAGTTTGAACATTCGTTAGAGCTCTAGTATTTTTTTCTGTGATATTCGATCTTATTCCCGCTCGCCATCTTGATCTCAGCTCGATCGGGTACCTTTTACTGCCAAAAAGCCCTGTGGCGGGATCGGCCGTTTCGAGTCATCTTGAGACGGGATGACGGTTTTCTGAACATAACTCGAGCTTTAGGACAGCTACAGAGCTGGTAAGCACAGCTAATCGATTCAGAATGATCAGGCGCGTTCGCCTGTTGAATCTAGAGGTCTGAACTCGGTCTGCTAGCCGAGCTATGTCCGCAAACCTATTCGTATTATTCGAGTCATCTTGATAGACGCTCTCGGTTTTCTATAGTGAACTCGAGCTATAGGACAGCTACAGAGCTTATAATCACAGAAACCGATTCAGAATCATCAGTATTATTTGTCTGTTGGATCCAGAGCTCTGAACTCGGTCTGCTGCCCGATCTAGAATCGCGAAACTATTCGTTTTTTGTTCGAGTTGTCTTGAGAAGGCTCTTGGTTTTCTGCACTCGACTCGGGCTGGGGGGGGGCTACAGTAAAAGCAAGGATGCTCTACGAGTCTCCCGGCGGTAACCAAGGGTGACGGTTTACCGCCGGCGCCCAGTTTTGGTCGGTTGAAAATTTTGTTCTCGAAATTCAACAATTCGTTTGAGCTCTAGTATTTTTCCCATGATATTACGTCGTAGAGCTCTTCGGCATCGATGAGCTAAAGGAATTCCGGCGCGGGGTGGAGCTAGTTGGCCGACCCGACCAAAAGAGACAATGTGATGACTTTGAGTCGGTTTTGATTCGAAAGATAAGTGACAATTCATTTTGAGAACCAGTATTCTTCTCACGTGTAGTGGGTTATTCCGCGTCTGCCAGTAAAATTTTCAGGTCCGTAGCTGCAATATTACTATCAGAAGACTTGCAGGAACCGACGTTGGATAAATAACAAATGTAATTTCTCGAGTTTTTTCTGTCGCGTTCCAGAAGCTGTCTTCATGTGCTTCGACGATCGCCGTGCATGAAAAGAGCTCTACGAGGTTCTCTTGCTTGGTCCAGAGATTTCTCCGAGCTCAGTGGCTGCTGGCGAAGGATGTCTCGGCATATGCGCAGAGGTTGTATCAGGGAGAGGACATGACGGACGAGCACAGAGCATGGAGTGATGCACGCATGTGTTTGATTGCCTTTGGAATAAGTTATGACACGCTGCGCACACTTGAGGGAGAAGCCCTTCGTGCTTTCGGCAAGTGGAGGGAGTGCGGAGTTATGAAACGCTGGAGGTCAGGAGGGCAAGCGATTGGACAACGTTGTTGGCAGACACCCTTTCATGAGTTCTTTGGCCCACGGTGGTGGGAAGTATTCCAAGGTGGCCTTCATGCCTTCATGCAGTTTGCAGCTCATCATTGTACACCCTCTATGCTCAAGCTTTTCCAGAAGAAATGCAAAGGTATCCATGATGGTAACTCCCCCGTCTTTCTAGCTGAACGAAATGAGGAGTATGTTGTTACAGATGACGATTCTCCTGCTGCACGCCTGCGATTCAGTAAGAGATTAGCTATCCACAATATGAAGAGCACTTGTTGGGACGTGACTTCTGGAGGCGTGCCGTTGGAGATCACAGGAGATTCTCTTCTTATCATTTGCTGGCTTTGCGGCCTCTGGAAGGCTGATAATCACTTGTACCAGACACGTGTTGATAATATGATAAATACTTTAGAAGGAATGTGTTGTATGTATGGTGTCAGACCTGCTGAAGCAGGACGCGATCTTCTCAAGCATGAGTTTCGGGAATGGAACGAGAAAGCCGACCTCCTTACCCACCAGGCCCGCGAGGGCCACCAATGCACGAACGAACAGTACCAGTTGCAGCCATACGAACAGTCATGCTACGAACCTTGCCTCATCAAAGCGGGCTTTGATGGTGGTGTGTGCAGCCTGGGAGCTGGAAGTGGAGCTTGGATTCAGATTGGACTGCGATCTCGATTCTCCCATCTATCGCCCACCTCTTCTTTCTGTGAATCCCCACAGATTATCTTCAAGGACGTTTACGTTTGCTCCTTCGCTCTCCAAGACGGGTCCACGGTGACGGATGCGGAACTCTCCGCTGCAGAGTGCGTTATTGCAGCACTCCCACGGGTTTTGCAGGCCTATTTTAGCGATAAGTTGTGTGATTGATGATTCTCTTTTGTGTTGTTGCCTTCATGCGTGCACACATTGTGTTGATGTACACACTCCTTATAAGAGCTGCCAGAGGCTACCGCCTAAGCCGCCCCCCACGTGCTTGGCGTGGTGAGGCTTTCGCCTTAGCCGCTCGGTGGCCCGCGTTTGGGGTGCCCGCCCGCTTCGGACTGGACTGGGCCTCAGGGCCCGTGTGTCCGCGAAACGAAAAAACCAGGTTGACGGTTTACCGCCGGTTCCCAGTCAGTGCGTGTCCTCTTTGCTCTCCGGGTTTTTCCCGGAGAGCTCTCAAAGAGCTAAAGGGTACCTTGTAGAGCTCTTCGGCATCGATGAGCTAGAGGAATTCTGGCGCGGGGTGGAGCTAGTTGGCCGACCCGGCCTTAACAGACAAAGTGGTGACTTTCGGTCGGTTTTGCTAAGATTTGAAAGATATTTGACAATTCATTTTGAGAAACCAGATTTTTACCTCGTAGAGCTCTTCGGCATCGAAAAGCTAGAGGAATTCCAGCGCGGGATGAAGCTAGTTGGCTGACCCGGCCTTAAGAGACAAAGTGGTGACTTTAGGCAAGTTTTGGTAAAATTTGAAAGATATTTGACAAATTATTTTGGGAACCGGTATTTCTCTCACGTGTAGTGGGTTATGCCGCGTCGCCAGTCAAATTCTCAGGTCCTCAGCTGCAATATTACTATCAAAAGACTTGCAGGAACCGACGTTGCATAATATCAGAAAAATGTGTTTTCTCGACTTTTTACTTTCCCGTTCCAGAAGCTTTCTTCATGTGCTCCGACGATCGCCGTGCAAGAAAAGAGCTCTACGAGGTTCCCGGCGGTAACCAGGTTGACGGTTTACCGCCGCTTCCCAGTCTCACGTGTAGTGGGTTATGCCGCGTCTGCAATGTAAATTTTCAAGTCCGTAGCTGCAGTATTACTATCGAAAGACTTGCAGGAACCGATTTTGGATGGAAACCCAAAAATCGTGATTTTTCGAATTTTTCGGCTCTCTCTCCAGAAGCTTCCTTGCTGTGTTCTGAGGAGCGCTGTGCAAGAAAAGAGCTCTACAAGGTGCCCGGCGGTAACTAACCTGGTTGACGGTTTACCGCCGGTTCCCAGTTTTAGATTAGAAGCCGGACGGTGGTGGTGCCCGCCAGCAGCCCATCTTCGCCGGTCCACGATCCTCGCAGCGCCTCGCCTGACCCGGCAGCGTGTCCGGAAGAGCTTCCGGCAAGCTTCCACGCGAGCCCCCACGCGTGCAGGCACGCGTGGAAGCGTTCCTGGCAGCGTTTCAGAGATGCTGCAGGGGGGCGCTCCGAGCCCCAGAAAAGCTTCACGAGAGCTTCTGTGGGCTCGCCAGGACGGCTTTTCAGTGCGTGTCCTCTTTTCCGGGTTTTAGGATGTTTGGCAAAACTGATGGATCTCCCCGTTTCCAGAACTGGCGCGGGCTTCCGCTTGTGTTCCCCTTGCTCCTGCCCTTGCCTCTCTGCTTTGCCCTTTCCCGCTTCTCTCCTCTTTCCGCCGCTCGGCGGCTCAAGCCTTTCGAAGGCCAAGCTGGGGGTCGGCCTCAGGTGGCCTAAGGCCGGGCCCCGGGACGGGGCCGGAAGACCTTCGCCCGTGTCTGGGCGCGAAGGGGGCGCCCGCAGCCATGGAGCTGCGCCTGGCGCCGCGCGGCCGAGTCGCGCAGCTGCGCGGCGGCGGCGAGCCCAGGTGCCGAGCGGCACTGGCTCACGCTAGCCGCGGAGCACCTGGGGGCGGCGGAGCAGCGCACGTGGCGTGGGCGCAGCTCGCCCCCGCCGAGCAGGGAGCCGGGCGCGCGCCAGCGCCGGCTCCCGCTCCAGCCCAGACGAGGGCGGCGAGGCGTGCATGCGCGCTGGGGCCCGTCTGGTTCGTCGTCTTCCTGGAGGTGGTGGGAGTGGTCGGCGCCGAGCTCACGCACGGGCAGGCCCCCAACACCGAGGTCTACTACGACGACGAGGTGAACGTAGACATGAAGGAGTTCTGGCTCGACGGGCCCATGGACTCCTCGATGCATGTGGGCGCGCTGCCGGTCGAGGTCCACTCCATCGGCGGACGTGCTGCGCCCGCAGGGAGCAGCGGAGGGGGCCCGCCGCGCGAGCGCTCGGCGCCGCCGGCTGGCCCCCCCCCCCAGGGCCCGACCCGCGCACCCCCCGACCCCCCCGATGGGGATCCATCGTCCTGGATCAGAGGTTGGGGTCTTTTCGGCGTCAGCTGGAAGGACATCGGCAACCGCACTTACTGGTTTGCCGAGGGGATGGGTGGGGGTACCTGCAGGGCCGTGGGGAGTTTCAGGTCGGCCTTCTCGACTCGCGAGGCAGGAGGCTGGCTGAGCTCAGATGGTGGCTGGGTGCTGTACATGGCAGACCAGATGGGCCTCTCCCTGTTCGGCTCCGCGTGGCCGCTGATCGCCGGGCTCGTGGTTGTCTTCGCCGGCACTGGGGTGGTCGCGCTCTTGGCCCGCAGCCTGAGGACGCTCTTCGCACCCTGCAGCTGGGCAGCTTGGACCTGTGGCTTGGTGCTGGCGTGCTGCCCCTGCCCGAGGCGCCGAACGCCTGGCGAGGTTAAGCTCGACAAGCTGGTCCTGCCGGCGGCGCCGCCGCTCACCGATGTGGTGTGGCACGGGCCGACTACAGGGGCCGACCCGACGACCGACTGGTACCGCAAGAGCATCAAGGAAGGCCGGGGCTCCAAGCGCGGCCAGAACGACCTCATGATCAGGGTGGACTACCGGGTTGCCCGGCTCAAGCTCAACATGAAGTCTCCTGAACGTATCAATCGCCAAGGATTGTGGGTAGAGTATGATTCTGTGAAGGGTGCCAGCGACAAGAGTTTCCGGCGCGAGTTGGAGCAGCGGGGTCCTCGCTGGCTTCACCTGTGCCGTTCCTCAAGCTGTACCGGGTGCAAGGGGCGCGAGAACGAGCTGCGCTGCAAGGAGTACGCCGCCCTCGACAATGAAGCTATTGTGGACCTCGGTGACTACTCGAAGTTCACACCCTGCCGAATCTTCGTCTGGCTCTGGAGGGGGACGGGCCTTGTCTACAAGTTGTTGCTGTACATCCTCTCGTGGTTCTCATGTTGTGGTGCATGCCTCTGCCGCCGGCGCCGCCGCCGTCGCAAGACTGGCGATGCGGAGCCTGGCGTGCAGGGGTCAGTGGCAAGACTACTTGATCAGGAGTCGGAGTCCGAGGTGGACGCCGAGGACAACCCCTGCGAGGCGGTGAAGGTGGGGCTCATGATCAAGGGCAAGATGCGTCCACTAGCACCTGAGGGTTGTCGGGACGCTGCGCGCGGGGACCCTGCTGTGCTGTTGGTGGAGGATGGACGAGCCTCGGACCTCCCACTCCCAAGCGAAGGGAGAGCAACGGCTTGCCTCTGTGAGCATTACCGGCAAATCTACATGGTCCTGCGCTACGGCGAGAAGTGCTCTCAGGTGACCTGTTTCCGGGAAGCGGTGGGCATGGCCTCAGGGGTCCCGCTCTGCCTGCAAAACTTTGGGGGCGATGCAGCCCGTGCGACCCACGACAACCCGGCAGGAGTCGGGTTCTTCGCAGGACTGCGGCGCCGAGCTCGGCGGAGCCCCGCACCGCGGAGTCGCACGCCGGAGCGGGCGGCTGCCACCCCGGCCCGGAGTCGCACTCCAGAGCGCTCCGCCCCACCGACCTCTGCTCGAGAGGCGCCCTCCAGCCCTGGCGACCCCGTCCCGGCGCCGGCTGGGCCACCGAGCGTGCGCTTCGAAGCGCCGCCGGTTCCAGACTTTCCCAAGCCGCCTACTCCGCCACCCATGCCCCTCGGGCAGCACTTCATCATACGGGCGAGGGTACATTGGCCAGAAGGAGCGCAGTGGATGATTTTCAGAGGAAAGGCAGTCGACGCCGCCGCGGCCAGCACAGTGGCCGACTACTTCGACGGTGCGTTGGCGCTCGAGGTGGCAGACCCGTCCGGCATCACCATCCGCTTCCTCGTGAAACCTGACGGCGTCATCCGTGCACCGTCCACGGGACCCTCCGGGCGCCTGCCCGCAGGGTTCATCGAGGAGATGCTCCACCACGCACCCTTGGGATGCGAGGAGCTCGGCATCAGCGTCTCGGCGACCAACGTACCCGAGAAGGTCTGGCACAAGCTGGCAGCTTGGCTTGGCATGGTCTGCCCGTGGGCGGTCGAGCTGGCCCACTCAGCGAGGCTCGCTGGCGGCTGCTCAAGGATAAGGTGGTCAACCTAGTCAAGTGGCATCCTGAGGGGGGCGTGGCGCCTAGCCCGAGCTTCGAAGCGCAGGCCACCGAGGCGGACGCCAAGCTGCGCAGCCACTGGCAGCGGCTCGATCGCAGCAGCCCACCCAAGCCGCCCTCAGGGTCAACGAGACGGAGCTCTCGTTCGCCGTCAGCCGAAGGCGGGCGGGCAGCCAGCTCCGAGGCACCAGCGTCAGGAGAGAGTCATCAAGGAGACGAGGGAGGAGACATGATGGCCTGCTACTTGGAGGAGAAGGCCCGTGGGTCGAGCGATGCAGCAGCGGTGCAGAGTGTGGCTGCCGGCTTCGATGAAGAAGCCCAGCAGGTGCTCGCCGGCCTCATCCGATACGCTCAATACCTCAAGCAGCAGACGAACGAGCCCAAGGAACTCGCGCGACTTGATGGGCACATTGGCAGTTGGGAGGTGCTCCAGCAAGTGCCTTCGCGACCGCAGACCCCAGAGGCAGCGCCTGGCAGCCTCCAAGGGCTCCTCAAGCTCTCTCCCGAGCGCCACCGCTCGCAGGGGCCGCCGGCCTCCCCGGCCGACAGCGTGCCCCTGTTCGAAGCGCGCCCGCCTCTCTCGCCAGCAGTCGCCCCGCCGGCCTTCCCTGTCGGACAGCGGGACGCCGGCCTCCCAGCTACCACGGCTGGGTTGGGCCCGGTTGTCCGCCCCCAGGCTCCAAACATCAGGTCCCTGTTCTGCTACGACCAGCACGTCAGTGACTTGGGCCTGCCCCCAGGTTTGACCACAGCGCCAGCGCGCTACGCCGCTGGGGC
Organism: Prorocentrum cordatum; assembly: GCA_963575745.1. Lineage (NCBI taxonomy): Eukaryota > Dinophyceae > Prorocentrales > Prorocentraceae > Prorocentrum > Prorocentrum cordatum. The sequence goes on from CAUYUJ010001086.1 coordinate 47,712, forward strand.
CCGAGAGGACAGTGGGGGCGCCGACCCGTTCGGCCTCGTGCAGCCCAGGGCAACACTCGACGCGAACACCGCGAGGATGCTCCACGCCTTGGAAGGGGTCGCCAGTGCCCGGCAGGGCGACAAGGCAGCCCAGCGAGGGACCGTGGCGGCACTGGGCCGGGCCGAGGAGTTGGACGTCTACCTGGCGCGCGGCTGCGGCCAACTGACCGTGGAGGTCTGCCACGAGGTCCTCGGACGTGAGCTGTTCTACGCCCTGCGCCAGACCTGTGAGCAGAACAAGGCCCTCATGCTCGCCGTCGAGACGCCCACGACGGTGTCCAATCGGATCGCGATGGCGTGCGCCTCGCTCAGCTTCGGCGGCAGCAGCCTGGACAACCTGGCCCCGTGGTCGGCCTCTGTGGCGGACTTCCCGACCTGCAAGACGGTCGCGTTCGATAAGTACAGTGCGCCGCATGACACAAAGCTAGAACCTAGGCCCAGAGCCCCCGTGGTCTTCGACCAGTGGAAGCGGCAGGCCCAGAACATGACCAGGTTCTTCGGGCTCGTCTTCGGACGAGAGCATGTTAAGGAGCGTCTGGATTGCCTGGAGACTCTCGCGCGGGAGTGCGAGAAGGATGACCGCGCTTTCCCGCCCAAGTTCGTCTATGAGTTGTGGGAAGAGCTGTGGGCCACCTGGTGCGAGCGACTCCGAGAGAAGAAACGAGGCCTTCTGCGTGTACTGCAGACGGACAACCCTCGGAAGGAGGATCTCAAGATGGTGGCCTTTGCTCCCCGGCCGGACGGACGCCCAGCGTTCGTCTTCCCCAGCGTCTTCGACCTCGAGTCTCCCACAGGCTACTGCCAGGAGGTCGTGCGCCCGCGGCAGCAGCGCTACCTTCAGACCGTCCTCAACGACTCGATGCACGGGGTGCGTGGCGCCCCGGGCAAGGCTGGGGAGGTCAGAGGAGAAGGAGATGAGCCAGCCACAGAGCCTCAGGAACAACGAGCTGGAGCCACCCCCAAGAAGAAGCCTAAGGCCAAGGCCCAGCCGAAAGCCAGCTCCGCACGGGCCGCGTACCCTGCGGGCAAACGGCTGAACGCCCAGGAGATCAAGCTGTCTGTCCGGCACGCGCCCTGCGACAAGCAGGGCAAGCCGCCCTGCTGGGACAATTCGACCTGGATAGGCTGCAAGAAGGGGGCCTCGGGGTGCTCACACTCGCACGAGCTCATCAAAGGACTGAAGGACGTGCACTGGACCGTGCAGTGCCAGCTCCTCAGGCGGGGTGGGCTCCGCAACGCCGCCAAGATCGACCCAGCTTCGGTCAATGGGAGAATCGCACAGCTGAGGGCCCAGGCGAAGACCGAGGCAGACAGCAAACGGGCCGCAGGTGCTGGCGCAGCGGAGAGCCAACCCGCCAAGACAGGTTGGGCACCGCCTGACGAGTACGCCGAGGTCCAGTGCACCGAGCTGGAGTCGGAGCTTCGGGAAGCCGCTCAGGGGCCCGATGCGACCTGGCTCGAGGACCCGCGCGCCGACAGCCCGGCCCTGGTTGGGACGAGTGTCTGCGCAGACGAAGGAGCCCTGGCCCAGCGGAAGCTGCTCGAGGCCGTCCAGGAGAGCGGGGCACTCGACCCCGTGAGCCATGCCAGTGACTACATGCGGTCGCATGTCTTGGCACGTCTTGCTTGCGCCCGCGGACGCGAGGAGGAGCTTTCAGTTGAACAGGTGCTCCTCGAAGCAGCGCGCCAAGGTGGGCCCACTCTGGCCGCCGAGGCTAGCGAACTGCTGGACCGCCTCGGGGCGAAGGCTGGCAACCTGGGGGCTGACCCTGACGTCATCATAACGCCAGTGCGGTGGGACGCTGAGAAGTCGGTGGGTCAAGGCTCTGTCACAGTGCAAGGCCATGCTTGGCGCTACCTCGACTGCCAGGACCAGCTGCCCTTGGACGAGTGCGTCGCGAAGCGATTACAGGTGGCCGCCGGTGTCTCGGAGGAACGGCAGTGCCTCCCACTCCACCTGGCGGCCGCCAAGCTTTGGGTGCAGCTGGAGACTCCACCCGACGCCCAGCAGGTCAAGGACCTGGCCCTTGAGATTCGCAGGGACCTCCTGGAGAAGGCTACCGACGCGGCCGCGGGCCTCGCCGATGCCCCGCCCTGGATATCCCCCAGGGAAGCTGAGGTCCGGATGCACATCCATGACGCAGTGCATCGCGACCACGACAGATTTCCGATGCGTCGCCCTCTTCCCGTGCGAAGCATTGGAGGAGGTGGTACTTAGAGTATGGCGAGCGGATCACTGGGGTCACGTGGATATCGATACAGTCCTCCCCGTGGGAGAGCCCAAGCAGGAGTGCCACGTGATTATCCATCGCAGGCATATGCGTGTCCTCCACCCTCCGCCTGGAGCCGACGGCCAGCGGGTAGCAGACGAGCTCATCCGTACCTGGGCCACGAGCGGAAAGGACCTCAAGGAGCTCCCCACCATGGGCTGGGAGACGTACCTCGCCTCGGAGGAGGATGGCAGTCCGGTGGTGGCCAGTAAGCCTCCCCCGTGCCAGCATTGCAGAGCCCTTGCAGCACAGCAGCAGCAGCGTGGGAGAGCCGCCGGCGGGGCAACCGCCGCAGTCGAGCTCCCCACCGAGGTAGAGTGTCCAGACTTCGGGGACTTGGAGCCTCTGCGATTGAGGCCCGCGTTCGCGTGGGGACTCAGGACGCGGGAGATTTTCGCCGGTACAGGGCGTTGGACGCAGGCCATGAAGGATGCGGGCATCGCCACCAGCGAGTCTGTCGAGTACTTCGGGCAGCCGTTGCTCGGCAAGGACCCCAGGCCGCGGTTCGACATACGCGACCCGCTGGTACGGGAGCGCCTGTACCAGGAGTTCAGCGCGCCTCCCGGCCCCGACGAAGCCAACGTGCTGCAGTTCGCCCCGCCCTGCGTGAGCCATTGCCCCTGGCAGCTGGCAGCAGGAGGGACGAGGACTTTCGAGTGCCCAGATGGAACCGGAGAGCGGCAAATCGAGATCGACGGCAACGTATTCGGGGAGTTCGCGTGCATAGGGGCGAAGCGGGGCTACGAGGCGGGACGAGAGTTCCTCATCGAGTCGTCAGCACGGGATGGGCGGTACCCTAAGCTGTGGGACCGCCCCTGCATGCGGGCCCTGATGCGCGCGACTGGAGCCCGAGTTCTCGCCATAGACATGTGTGAGTGGGGGCTCGCACCACCGGACGAGCCACAAAATCGGTATCAGAAGCGGACCTGGTGGTTGGCATCACTCGGGCTCTACCCCTATGCCTTGATCTTGGCCAGGAGGTGCACAGGCCAGCACACGCATCACACGTTGGAGGGCGGCCTACCGTATGATCTGACGGACGCCCAGGTGGAAGCCTACAACCTCGATGCGCGCACGCGGCTCAGCAAAGCCGAGGCCAGCGAATTGATCAACCTCAGCACCAAACTGGGCGAGGCCGGCGGGTGCTACGGCCTCGACAGCGACGGGGTCACCGTCGCGCTGCCCCCAGACGACAAGCTGATCCGCGTGAAACAGCTCATCGCGCGGGCCGCCCCAGACAATTTCCACTGGGCGAGGATCGATTTCCGCACTAAGCAGCACTATTCCGCTTTGCCTGAGAACCAGTGGGCCCTCTACTTCGGGAAGACCCCCGAGGGCGAGCTCCGCTTCACCCTCGGCAAGCAAGCCCCGCCCAACCTGGAAGGTGGAGGACGTGTTCCCAGCGGTACTCCCCAGCTCAGCGCTGCGGTGAAAGGAGAGTTGGGAAGCGCAAGCTTCGGACTGGGACTACGGGGCATGCGGAGGACTCAGCACGCGGGGCAGTATGCACCGCGGCTGTGCGCTGCCTGGGCAGCCGTGCTCAAGGCAGTGGCTGCCGGCACCGCCCCAGAGAAGCTGGAACAACAGATCGCCGCTATGGACGCCGAGGTGCGGGCTTTGGAAGAGAAGTTGAAGAGCAAGGTGGCGCGGGCCGGGCGTTCTGACGCCCTGGAACAAGAACCCCCCCCCTCTTTTCAGCCTCCGGCCTGTGCGGGAGAGGGCGGCAGTACCGAAAATGGGGCCATCAACGAGCACAGCGTGAAATGCGGCAGCCTGAAGCAGAGCGCCGACACCTGCTGCCTGCCCCACTCGATATGGAGAAGCTCAACGGAGGTCGAATTCGACGGGGGCTCAAAGGGCCACCAGAGAGGTGGTCGTTCAAAGGACGACTACCTGGAGAGGAACGCGGCGGAGGCGGACGGCAGGAGCTCAAAGGGCGAAGGCCGAGGTGAGGAGGAGGTGGAGGTGGAGACCGACGGCGAGCCGACCATAATCACATGGGGTGGCGACGAGAAGCGAGGTGGCAAACGAGGTGGCAAGCGAGGAGGCTGGAAGCGCAACAAGGCGCGCAAGCGTGAAGCACGTGAAGCTGCTGCTCGCGGAGGTGGCGGATCCGGCGGAGGTGGTGATGACGATGGCGACGGGGACGAGAGCCCCGAGGAGGAAGAGGAGGAGAACCGCCGCCAGAAGAAGGCGAGGGAGGCCGAGGACGAGGCGTCGCGGGCCAGCCCGGTGCGGGTTTTCGTCCCGCAGCAAGGAGACCAGTGGGTGCTGCTCAAGGGGGGCCCGTTCGAAGCTGGTGAGGTCAAGGCGAGGCTGAGGGTCTCTGAGACACTATCCGGGGGCTTCTTCGTCGCCGACCAGCTGTACCTCTTCGAGTACACAGAGGATGACGATACTGCAGGAGCACATGGGCCACCCCTCGACGACGAAGAAGCGGTGCGCCCCGGCGAGAAGTTGCTGCTGTGGGCCACGCTGAAGTCGCCGAAGGAATGGACCAGTTGGAGCCCCCGGTGGAACCGAGACCAACAACCAGCACCTGGTGCTACAGCCCAGGAGGGTCAGCGGAGAGTCACGGCCAGGATCGCCGACAGAGCAGCAGCAGCAGCAGCAGCGGCAGCGGGGCCGAGCGGGGCCGCAGCGAGCTCAGCAACCAGCAGTGGCCGCCAGCCAGCCCCAACGTTCAGCGAGGTGGCTGCAGCAGCGAGCGGCATCCGAGCGAGCTCAGTCCCTCCGTCCAGCGGGGGTACCTCGAGGAGCTCAGGTGCCCTAATGCGAGTCGAGGAACAGCTCGCCGAAGCTCAAGGGCAGCATGCTCGAGCAGCGAGCGAAGGCGGCGACCAGGAGCTGAGCGCTGCGCGCGTAGTAGGGCAGCTGGAGATCAGGCGCAACGAGGTCCAGGCCCGCCGCGCTGCCCGGCTCGAGCGCGAGGCGCGCCGGCGGGGGCGCGAGGACCAGAGGGCCACCAGCGCACCCCCAGAGCCCCATAGCCTGCAGGCGCCCCCGGAGGCCCCCCCTCCGCCCGAGGCGGAGGAAGACCCAGAGACCACCTCAGAGGAGATGGGGCGCCGGGTTGCCGAGGCACACCCGGGCGTAGCCTGCCGTGGGGGGGTCCACAAGTGCAACGCTGCTCGGCGATTCGTCAAGAACTTCAACGACGTGCGGAGGGGTGGCAAGAGCTACGACCTGCAGCATGCGGATATCCTGTACCTGAACGGGATCGGGCAGATCAGCGACGTGCTGATGCAGGAATATCCCGGGGCCGACCCGACGGACCCGTCCCTGCCGCCGGAGCCTCGCCAGCTCGGCGAGATCCTGGCGCGCTACGTGGAGGAGCACGAGACGTTGAAGGTCAAGATGAAGAGCCTCGGCATCTCGCGAGACGAGCAGGCCGGGGGTGGGGTCCTGGACCCCATCTACGTCGCGACCGAGAGGACTTACATCGAGGAGTACGAGGGTCGAGACGTTCCTGGCGCCCGCAGCCGCAGCCGCAGGAGAAGTGGAGGAGCAGCCCCCTCTGGGGGAGCGAAGCCCTCCGGAGGCGCGCCTGGCGACTCGGAGTCATCCTCCTCCGAGACGATGGCCCCTGACACCCGAGGCCGGCTGCGAGCGAGGTCGCCCCCGGATGAGAACCGAGGGCGCAGCTCCGCCCCAGACCCGAGGGACCCAGGGCGCAGGCGCGGAGGCCCCGAGGTGCCGCCGGCGGACGCCCGCCAAGGCGCGCACCACAGGAGCCATGCGGAGGCATGCCAGGACGAGCGTCGATCGCCGCCGGCAACGCCTCATCCTGGCACTCCCGAGGCCAAGGAGTACTTGCGCTGGTGCCTGGAGCATGCTGAGTTTGCCCCTGAGCTGGTAAAGGAAGTGACGGGCCTGGGGAATCGCCTGCTCCTCGCCGCAGGGAGCGTGGAGGCTGCCGCAGCGAGGCTCCGCGAGGAACGGGAGCTCGTCCTCGGGAATCCTCTCGGGGGAGTACTCGATCCCAAGTTCGGCGAAGCTCTCGAGGAGGACCACCGGCGGTACCTCCAGGAGATGGCGAGCAGGGGCGTCCCCGTTCGGAGGCAGCAGCCCAGGCGTCGGACTATAGCCAAGCCCCACGCTTCCGCGAGGGACCATGCCCTGGAGATGTACGCCAAGGCCTGGAAGGACACGTCCTACGGCGCCGTGCTCTGGGCCACCCCGGAGGCCGAGGCCGCCTTGTCCGCCTCCGAGCTCATCGAGAGCCCGTCGGGGCGAGTGCCTAAGATGTTGCCCGACCGCACGGTGAGCAGCGAAGGGCGCCCCATACATGATATGCGGGTTGCCAATGGGGACTCGCCCAAGGAGCCGCATCCGCCGGCGCTCCAGCCCAAGCACGAAGCCCTCGTGCGCCTGTCACTCTGGTGGTCCGCGCGCCACCCGGGTGTGCCGCAGGTGATAGCCAAGCGGGACGTGTCGCGGGCCTTCAAGTGGCACTGGGTGCGCGACGAGGACGTGGCCGAGTTCGGCACCTCCCTCCCGGGCGACGCCGTGGGCCTGACCACGCACGTGATCATGATCCACTGCGTGATGGTCTTCGGGTGGTCGGGGTCGCCGGGCGAGTACATGGCGTTCGCCTGGAGTGCCAAGTGGGACCACGAGCGGCGCCGCCCACCGGACCCAGCGGTCAACGACACGGTGCGCTGGTCGTCCAAGTGGCTGATGGACGACGGCGTCTTGGTCGAGCCACTGGTCGGCCTCAGGCCCTGGCTCAGCGCAGCCGACTGCGACGCGAGCATGCGGCGCGTCTGGGGAGGCGACGCGATCAACGTCGACAAGATGGCGGAAGAGGGCACCTTCCAGGCAGAACAGCTGGTCTGGGGCCTCTACCTGGACGTGGACAAGCAGCGCTCGAGGCTCCCAGAGCCCAAGTGCGTGAAGGCCGCCCACCTCCTGGCGGTCGACGAGCTTCGCTACGGATGCCGCCGGGTCCCCATTAAAGTCGTCCAGGAGCTGAGGGGGTCGGCCCAGTTCTGGGTGGCCACGCAGCCGGCTATCAAGCCCGAGCTGCCGGTCATCGACCGCCTCCTCGGCGGTGGGCTCGGAGCGGCATGGGCGGAACCCCGAGGGAGCGCTGAAGAGATCGCCCTTGCCTGGGACGAGTGGGATCAGACCCTCGAGCTGCTGCGGGTGCTCTTCGACGCACCCGAGGCCTGGGCGTCCACCTTCGAGGCGAGCTTCATTTCCTGTCTAGGGCCGCGCGAGCGCCTGGCACTCCCAGGAGCCGCCGCCCGGACGAGATGGACTGGAGGCGACGCAACCACGACGACCATCGGCAGCATCGACTGGGGGCGAGCAGTGGCCGGCAGTAAAGCGATGCCACCTCACTACATGGCCGTAGACGCCGCCCCGCTTCTCCGCCAGTTGGAGGACGTGCTGAGCCATCCAGGGGCCGAGAAGGACTGGGCGATAGCCATCGTGGAGCTGCTTGCATTTGTGGCCCTAGCTGCCGCGAGGGGTAGCGAGTGGCAAGGCGAGCTGGTCTTCTACGTCACCGACAACATGAACGTGCGGTCGTGGATTTCCAAGAGGCGGCCCAAGCACCCGCTTGCACGGCATCTCATTCGCCTCGTTCAGCGCCTGGAGGCTTGCCATGGGTTCAGCACGACCGCGCTGTACATCCGCACTTACCACAACGACATCGCGGACTGGCTGTCGCGAGAAGAGGCCAAGAAGGTCCACTCCGAGCTCCTGCGCAAAGGGTGGACCCGCATCGAGCCGCCCGAGGAGTGGGGGAAGATGCTGGCCGAGGCAAAGGAGCACCTCTTGCGTCTACCTGGAGAAGACGGGCCCATTGCGGAGTCAGCACTCCGGCATCGGGCGCTGAGGACCCCAGCAGCAGTGCCACGCAGCCTCGCTCTCGCAGGGCGCCGGGGCCTCGAGCTGGGGAGCCCACTGGGGACCTACGGGCGAGCCTGGGAGCAGCTCGGCGGTGAACTGACCACGGGCGACCCCACGGGGGTGGACTGGATCATGTGCACGCTGTCCCTGGACCCGAAGGGTTTTGAAGTCGAGAAGTTGGCATCCTCCATCACTCGGGCGAGGCCACAGGTCGTCGTAGTCGATGCCCCGGGCAAGCTCGACCTGACCCGCGTTGTCAAAGTGCTGCGCAAGCTGGGGTACCGCACGTACGACCTGGAGGTCGTCTGCACCCACTACGGCGACATGACAGCTCGAGCTCGGAGCTTGATCGTGGCAGGCCGAGGGCCAGCGGGCGCCAGCCTGGCGAGCATGCGTATGCCGCCGGCGCGCCGCTGTCCCCATGGGGTGAAGCACGCGTTGAAGGATAGGCTCAGCGAAGGCGGTCACCACTGGCTCGACGACGAGGGGAGCGTCACCTGGGACCCAGCAGCCCGAGGGGGCTCCGACCCTACACTGCCCAAGGGCATCGGCCACATCAAGCTCGCCGGTACTAGGCATCTGGTCTGCTCGGTCGACGGCCCGATCGGCACGGTTCGCTGGCCCGCTGAGGGCCCGGGCGGACCGGGAGGAACCCTGGTCCACGTCCCAGGACGCAGTGGCGGGCGCATCAGGGCGCTGTCACCGGAAGAGGTTTGGATCGTGCAGGGAGGCGATGAGGCGACATGGGTACAGCGGCGAGCCCGAGGCGACACCGAGAACACCCTGATGCGGGAAGCAGCGAGGTCCCTGCCACCAGAGACGGCGAGGGCTGTGCTGGGCGCTGCCGCGGACGCGCTGTCGCAGACCACCCGGCGGGCGGGCGGCTGTCACGATCCCGCGGAGTCGGCCGCCTGGGAGACAACCCGACGGTGGCTCAGGGCATGGGCGCGGAGCGAGCTTCAGGTGAAGGCCGACAGGACAGAGGACGACCAGCACGCTGGGGTACTGAGCGACGACGTCCACAAGGCGAGGCGTAAGAGCCAAGGCGTCCGCTTCAAGGCCATCGAGGAGGACCTCGTGCGGGGCCCCGAGCCCCCTCCCGACGCAGAGAAGGTGGACCTGAATGCAGTCGTCAACACTCCCAAGAAAAGGCGGAAGCGGAGCCCCAACCGGGGCAAGAAGGTGGATACCCAGGGTTTGGTCAAACCGGTCGCCCTGGGCCGCGCTCGTGCCTGCATCGCCCTGCCGGACCACCCGATGCTGGGAGGGGGCGACTACGGCAGGTGGATTGAGGAGCAGAAGCGCGAGGCGCTGATGCTGCGGCTGTCCGAGGGAACCCGCGCTGGTTACGAGACCGGCTGGAAGCAGTGGCAGAGTTTCAGAGCAGCCCAAGGAGAGTCGCCCTGGCTGGAGGGGCGCGACCGCGAGGAGCGACACGCCAACGAGGAGGCACTGTTGGGCTTCGTCGTCGTGTTGGCTAAGGTGCTGAAGCGCACGGAAGGGACGGTCAAGCAGAAGTTGTTCGCGGTGCGCTTCGCCCACCTCGTGGTCGGGTACCCAGACCCTCTGCTCCACCGGGGCCGTCTCTGGTCCACGCTCGCCGGCCTCCGGAGAAGCCAGGGGCCGAGCGGGAGGAAGCGGCCGGTGACGCCCCGTATGCTCCTGTGGCTCCAGGGCTTCTTGAAGGACCAGACGGACCTCCCCGAGATGGACACCGCGGTCTTGTGGGCCGCCGTGGCGGTGGCCTTCTTCTTCATGCTGAGGGCGTCCGAGTACTTGATCCAGCCCGGGAAGACATGGAGCCGAGAGCGCGTTGTGCGCGGAGTGGACGTCACGGGCCGCGACGGCGACAACCAGCCCTGCACCTTCAAGGACGCGGTGGAGGTGGTGCTCCACATCACCTCCTCGAAGACCGACCAGTACAACGTGGGGTGCGTAAGGAATCAGTACGAGACGGGCACGTCACTGTGCCCCGTGGCAGCCCTTCGCCAGCTGGAGCGGCACTACCCGCAGAGGCTGCGAGGGAGCGAGGAGGAGCTCCCACTCTTCCGCTGGGCGAGCGGAGCACCTATTCGTCGCGAGGAGGTGCAGCACTATCTGACGATCGCAGGGCTTGCCGCCGGGCTGAGGAAGGAGGAGATCGGCTCGCACAGCCTCCGCATCGGGGGCGCGACAGCGATGTACCACGCCGTGGACGACCTGCAGCGCGTCAAGCGCTTCGGGCGCTGGGCCTCCGACAGCTTTCACGGGTACCTGTGGGAGAGCCACGAGCCCATGCGCGGCATCTCGACCAACATGGCGACGGATGTGTCTGAGCTCACGGCGCCAGCCCATGCGGCCGAAGGCGCGCGCCGTGCAGGCAGGAGCCCGACCCCGCTTCAGCTCAGAGCAGCGCTGGCCGCGACGACACTCGCCACCACAGCTGGCAGCGCAGACGGCTACGTGCTCAAGGTCAACCCGGTGGAGAGCCAGAACCTGATGATCCTCGTGCTCCCGGTCGGCTTGGGAGCTTGGGCGATGGCGGCGGGGGTACTAATGGCAGCCATGCTGCTGAGTGCTGCATGGAGGCGCGAGCAGCAGCGAAAGCGCAGAGGAGCGGCCGGCGGGCGCAACAGCAGCCGCAGAGCCCACAACCCCTGCGCAGGCATGCTGTGTGCAGCGCTGGTGGTGACGGCGCTCACGACGGCAGCCGGAGAGATACCGGACCGAGAAGTGGCAACAGTTGACGGCAGGGCCCAAGGGGCCATGCTTCGCTGGGAGCCGCAGATGGGCACGGTGGCGATCGTTGTCCCGGTGGGGACGGCGATGAAGGTGGTGGCCACGATCACAGTGCTGCTTGCAGCAGGCATCGGGGTGGTTGGCAGCTGTTGCTGCGGGACGGCCAAAGAGAACGAGGGTTAGCAGGGGCCGACCGTGCAGCAGGCCGCCACGCAGCAGACGCCCACGGCGCATAAGCCTCCCAAGCAACCGCAGAGGACGTTTTGCGACGCAGGGGTGATGGGCCCGGTGCACTACAACGGCGTCAGGTACGTGCACGAGACCCAAGGCTTCCGCCGGGCCAACGAGGTGACGCGGGAGATGGCCCCAATGGGGCGCCGCGGGTCGCCAGGATGGCCCCGTGGAGGGGAGCAGAGGCCGCGCCGTGACTGAGGGTGCGGGCTGCCGCCGGCCAGCGGCCGAGCGGGCAGCAGTGGACCGCCGCGGGCAACCGCCGTGCGAGCGACCACGCGGCGCCGGCTGAGTTCAGCCAGGCGCTCGCATCAGCTTCGCACTTGCGAACGTGCCGGGCGCGCGCCGCGGCCGTGCTGCCCGTGGGCAGGCGCCGCGCCGGCCTGGCACCCGGCAGTGCCGCCCAGGGGGGCAGCAGTGGCGGCTTCGAGGGAGCGCCGGCGGCTAGCCCAGCCAGGGCTGCCGCGCGGAGCGCGTGGGGACCCCCGCCGCCGGCATGCGCCGTGCGAGCGGCAGCGCGGCACCGGCTGAGAGCAGCCCGGCGCCCGCGCTCAACTCTGCGCTTGCGAGCAGCTGGGCGTGGCGCGGCGGCAGCTGGCGCCTGTGGGCAAGAGCACCGCGCCGGCCCAGCAACCGGCAGTGCCGTCATGGGGGGCGGCGGTGGCGGCTACGTGGGGCGCCGGCGGCCAGCCCAGCCAGGGCTGCCGCCCAGAGCGCACGAAGAACCACCGCGGGCGCCGGCGGCTTGCCGCCCTGCGCCTGCGGGCCTACCTTGCTGGGCAGACGTGGCAGCGTGCCGCGGATGCCAGGACTGTTGAGTTCCACGCCGAGAGCACAGCGGCTACGTGACCCACGGCAGCCAGCCCGACGTGGAGGTGCTTCATAGGAGGAGGTTGGCGGCGTGGCCCGCGACGCGTGGCCAAAGACAGGCGCCGGCGCACCGTGCGCCAGGCGCCAGAGGAGCAGCGCGGCTCCTTGGCAAAAAGTGCTGCGCTCATCGTCATCGTCGTCTGAGCGTCATTCCTCCTCTTGAGCCTCGCTCCTTAGGCTCAGGTGTTTTTAGTTTACCAGTGCTGCTTGAGGGGATATCTAGGATGTTTGGCAGAACTGATGGATCTCCCCGTTTCCAGAACTGGCGCGGGCTTCCGCTTGTGTTCCCCTTGCTCCTGCCCTTGCCTCTCTGCTTTGCCCTTTCCCGCTTCTTTCCTCTTTCCGCCGCTCGGCGGCTCAAGCCTTTCGAAGGCCAAGCTGGCCCACCCTGGGGGCCTACAGGCCCCCTTCCCGCCCTGTTCTGGACTTTTTCGGCGCCGCCGAAGCGCTCGGGCTCTTCGGCGGCGGCGTGGCCCGCGACGCGTGGCCAAAGACAGGCGCCGGCGCACCGTGCGCCAGGCGCCAGAGGAGCAGCACGGCTCCTTGGCAAAAAGTGCTGCGCTCATCGTCATCGTCGTCTGAGCGTCATTCCTCCTCTTGAGCCTCACTCCTTAGGCTCAGGTCTTTTTAGTTTACCAGTGCTGCTTGAGGGGATATCTGGACGCTACCAAATGGACGCTACCAAGTAACTCGTAGAGCTTCCCTTAGCAAGTTATTGCTGGAAGCTTAAGAGTAATTCCGGGGCGCTGGAGAGCTAGTTGGCAAGAAAAATCTCGACGGACCTTTTGGTGACTTTTTGTCGGTTGAAAATTTTGTTCTCGAAATTCAACAATTCGTTAGAGCTCTAGTTTTTTTTCCCGTGATATTCGATTTTATCCCCGCTCGCCATCTTGATCTCAGCTCGATCGGATACCCTTCACTGCCAAAAAGCGTTCCGGCGGGATCGGCCGTTTCGAGTCATCTTGTCACGCGTTGACGGTTTTATCAAGATAATTCGAGCTTCAGGACAGGTACCGAGCTGGTAAGCACAGCTAATCGATTCAGAATGATCAGGCGCGTTCGCCTGTTGAAACCAGAGGTCTGAACTCGGTCTGCTAGCCGAGCTAGGTCCGCATACCTATTTGTATTATTCGAGTCATCTTGACAGACGCTCTCGGTTTTCTGTATTTAATTCGAGCTACAGGACAGCTACAGAGCTAATGCGTACAGAATCTGATTCAGAATCATCAGTGGCCGTTGTCTCTTGAATCCAGAGCTCTGAACGCGGTCTGCTGCCCGATCTAGAATCGCGAAACTATTCGTATTGTTCGAGTCATCTTGAGAGATGCTCTCGGTTCTGCATTCAACTCGGGCTGTAGGGGGGGCTGCATGGCTGGTAATCACTGGAATTGATTCGAAGACATCAGGCGCGTTTGCCTTTCGAATCCAGAGCTCCGAACTCTGTCTGCTGCCCGAACTAGGTCCGCGAAACTATTCGTATTGTTCGAGTCATCCTCAGGCGTGCTGTCGGTTTCCTGCACTTAACTCGGGTTGTAGGGGGGCTGCAAGGCTGGTAATCACAGGAATCGATTCAGAGACATCAGACGCGTCCGTCTGTCGCATGCAGAGGTCTGAATTCGGTCTGATACTCGAGCTAGGTTTTCCAAACTATTCGTATTGTTCGAGTCATCTTGAGAGGTGCTGTCGATTTACGCGCGTAACTCGGGCTGTAGAGGAGCTACAGAGCTCGTACAGAAGACAAGGGGCGTTCGGCTGTTGCATCCGAGAGGTTTGAAATTGCTTGTGCTGAAAAATTATTTTTTCGGTGTAACTTTTTTCGACATAAGATGTTGTCAGGAAGCTCTACGAGTCCCCCGGCGGTAACAAATGTATTCGGACGGGAGGGCCCGAGGGCCCGTTGGCCTTCAATCTCATTGTTGCTGCTATGTGGGGCTCCACGATTCGAGAATGGGACGTACTAGGACTAGGTTATCGTATTGAGTATGCGACTGGCTCGACTAGCTGTGTTTCGATTATTAATCATTTCCTTTGGGCGGACAACTGTTATGTATTGGCTCGGAGTCGAGAGGAACTCACACGCATGTTATACGGTCTAACTACACAGTTACATGATTATGGCATGAGATGGAAGGAATCCAGCCTATTGTACATGGTGTTCGGGGTCGAGCCCCCGCGAGATGTGGAAGGGGAAATACTTCACACTGCTGATCTTGTTCTCTCGGTGGGGTCGGAGGCGTCTGGAGTGTATCGATTTAGAAGGACGACGGAGATGGAGGTGCTGGGGGCTCTTATTTGTTCTGAACTACATGTGAATGAACATCCTGATTTGGACGCTCGTATTGACTGTGCTCGCAGGGCCTTCTGGGGGCAGGCGACCTTCTTCCGCTCCACGGCCATCCCGTTGAAAGATAAATATGAGAGGTATGCTCAGAGAGTTCAGAGTATTGTGCTCTACGCGGCGGAAGGATGCACGGTCGATTCAAGTTCATTGAGCGCCCTTCATATCTTTGAGGGCAAGTGCCTGTCTGTAATGTCTCGCTGTATACGGAGGGAGGGGGAAAGTTATCAGGAATGGAATACGAGGAGGTATGAACGAGCGAGACAAACATTTCATGATGCTCACTTTGTGGGCATTGTACAGAAGTTTCTCAGAGTGCATTGGATGTGGGCAATTGACATCCATGACTTTGCACGCAGGCTGATCACAGATCGAGGGGCGTTGGAGGCGAACTCGATGAGAGCTTGGAGGGATTCTCGTTTCTCATGTCTGGCGTTTGGCCGACTGTGGGATAGAATGAGGACAGATTCAAGTGAGGCTCTCAGATGTTGGGGAAAGTGGAAGGAGGCCAGCTCAATGAAAAGGCATCGGGGGGGACAGGAGAGCGTCGGACGTCGTCCGTGGTATTATTCATTGGAATCGTTTTACGGTTTATCCTGGTGGGAGTTCTTTGCTGGAAGTTTTGAGCATTTCATGGATTTCGCTGCTAATGTTTGTTCAAGTACTATGTTGAAGTACTTCCAAAAGAAGTGTAAAGGTTTGGCGTCCTCAGGGGTGCCTGTGTTCTTGAACTTGGATGAGGATGGAGGGGTTCATATCGGTCAGGATCGGGAGGATACACCAGCATATAGGGATCGCCTCAGCAAACGTATTGCGTTGCATAATATGCGTTGTACACAGTGGGACCTCGATACGGATGGGATACCACTGGACATCCAAGGGGACTCACTGCTTGTTATTAACTGGCTCTGCGGGAAATGGAAAGTATTAGCTCAGGTTTATCAGAAAAGGGTGGATACTCTGATTAATAAGTTGGACGAAATGCAGGAAACTTACTTGGTGAGGCCTCCAGAGGCCGGCCGTGACTTCTTCTCTCATTCGTTTCGGGAATGGAACCAGAAAGCTGACTTACTGACCCATCAGGCCCGTCAGGGCCAAGTGTACGCCGATTTCGTTTACCTCAACGACTTTGAATCTCAGTGTTATATTCTTTGCCTTATCAAAGCCGGCTTTGATGGGGGAGTTTGTAGCCGCGGAAGTGCCTGTGGTGTATGGGTGCAGATTGGTCTGCGAAACAAATATATCTTCTCGCGGACCGACATCATTTTCAAGGATGTGTATCTTGCGGCTTGGTGTCTACCACCGAGCGCCACTGTTACATATACGGAACTATCGGCGGCGGAGCGCATTTGCGAGGTGCTCCCACAGGTTGTGCAGACCTTCTTTGATCATTCGCAGTGATTTGACACACATTGTTTCTTCCTTTCCGTGTCTTGTATATTCCTGCAGCTTCGCTGCTCACTGACTTTCTCGTTTATCTGTGTGTGCTTTGCGTTTGATTGTGTCATTGCGGCATGTGATTCTCTTTATTCCTTCAGCTTCGCTGTGTGGTATAAGAGCTGACTGCTTGCGTGATGAATAAGAGGCTCTGTTTTGCCTGAGACTTTGTTGGACCTGGCCTCAGTGGCCAAGACGGTCCCAGCAAAGACGCAAAAAACAAAGGTTGACGGTTTACCGCCGGCGCCCAGTTGGCCGACCCGGCCGAGGCGGACAATGTGGCAACTTTTGGGTGCTTTTCCGATTTTTTGAAAGATATTTGACCATTCATTTTGAGAAAGAAATTTTTCGCACCTGTAGACGATTATGATGGCCTCAGCGTCTTCATATGAGCTCTCTACATGCACTTTTACTATTAAAACACTTGGCGGAACCATCTTCATGTCGACACGGAAAAAAACAATTTTACTCTTTTTCGAGATGCTCCCAGAAGCGCCCTCTTACGACTCCGAGCACTCTTACGCGTGGAATGAGCTCTACGAGGTTCCCGGCGGTGACCAGGTTGACGGTTCACCGCCGGCGCTAGTTCCGGGGCGCTGGAGAGCTAGTTGGCAAGAAAAATCTCGACGGACCTTTTGCTGACTTTTGGTCGGTTGAAACTTTTGTTCTCGAAATTCAACAATTCGTTTGAGCTCTAGTATTTTTTCCCATGATATTCGATCTTATTTTCGCTAGCCATCTCGATCTCAGCTCGATCGGGTAGCTTTTACTGCCCAAAAGCAGGCAGGCGGGACCGGCCGTTTCGAGTCATCTTGAGACGCTATAACGGTTTTCTGAACATAACTCGAGCTTGAGGACAGCTACAGAGCTTATCAGCACAGCGAATCGATGTAGAATGATTAGGCGCGTTCGCCTGTTGAACCCAGAGGTCTGAACTCGGTCTGCTAGCCGAGCTAGGTCCGCAAACCTGTTCGTATTATTCGAGTCATCTTGACAGACGCTCTCGATGTTCTGTACTTAACTCGAGCTACAGGACAGCTACAGAGCTGATACTTACAGAATCTGATTCATAATAATCAGTGGTCGTTGTCTGTTGAATCGAGAGCTCTGAACTCGGTCTGCTGCCCGATCTAGAATCGCGAAACTATTCGTTTTGTTCGAGTCATCTTGAGAGATGCTGTCTGTTCTCTGCACTTAACTCGGGCTGGGGACTGCAGGGATGGTTATCACAGCAATCGATTCGAAGACATCAGGCGCGTCCGCCTTTCGAATCCAGAGCTCCGAACTCTGTCTGCTGCTCGAACTACGTCCGCGAAACTATTCGTATTGTTCGAGTCATCCTGAGAGGTGCTGTCGGTTTCCTGCACTTAGCTCGGGCTGTAGTGGCGGCTGCAGGGCTGGTAATAACAGGAATCGATTCACAGACATCAAACGCGTCCGCCTGTCGCATGCAGAGGTCTGAACTCGGTCTGATACTCAAGCTAGGTTTGCGAAACTATTCGTATTGTTCATCTTGAGAGGTGTGTCGATTTACGCACTTAACTCGGGCTGTAGGAGAGCTACAGAGCTCGTGCAGAAGACAATCCAGAAGCATCGGGGGCGTTCGGCTGGTGCATCCGAGAGGTCTTAAATTGCTTGGGCAGGAAATTTCTGTGTAATTTCTTTCGACATTATATGTTGTCAGGAAGCTCTACGAGTCCCCGGCGGTAACAAAGGTTGACGGTTTACCGCCGGCGCCCAGTCGATGAGCTAGAGGAATTCCGGCGCGGGGTGGAGCTAGTTGCCCCACCCGGCCGAGGCGGACAATGTGACAACTTTTGGGTGTTTTGAATATTTTGAAAGATATTTGACAATTCATTTTGAGAAACCAGATTTTTCGCACCTGTAAGCGACTATGAGGGCCTCTCTGTCTTAGTATGAGCTCTGTAGGCGCACTTTTACTACAAAACACTTGGCGGAACCATCTTCATGTCGACGCGAAAAACATATTTTTCCCTTTTTCGAGAAATGCTTCCAGAAGCTCTCTCTTTCGACTCTGAGCACTCTTGAGCGTGAAAGAAGCTCTACGAGGTTCCCGGCGGTGTCCAGGTTGACGGTTCACCGCCGGCGCCAGTTATTGCTGGAAGCTTAAGAGTAATTCCGGGGCGATCGGCCGTTTCAAGTCATCTTGTCGCAATGACAGTTTTCTCAAGATAACTCGAGCTTCAGGGCTGCCATAGAGCTGATAAGCACAGCTAATCGATTCAGAATGTTCAGGCGCGTTCGCCTGTTGAACCCAGAGGTCTGATCTCGGTCTGTTTGCCGAGCTAGGTCCGCAAACCTATTCGTATTATTCGAGCCATCTTGACAGACGTTCTCGTTTTTCTGTACGTAACTCGAGCTACAGGACAGTTACAGAGCTGATATGTACAGAATCTGATTGAGAATTATCAGTGGCCGTTGTCTGTTGAATCGAGAGCTCTGAATTTGGTCTGCTGCCCGATCTAGAATCGCGAAACTGTTCGTATTGTTCGAGTCATCTTGAGAGATGCTGTCTGTTCTCTGCACTTAACTCGGGCTGTAGGGTGGCTGCATGGCTGATAATCACTGGAATCGATTCGGAGCATCAGGCGCGCCCGCCTTTGGAATCCAGAGTTCCGAACTCATTCTGCTGCCCAAACTGGGTCGGCGAAACTATTCGTATTCTTCGAGTCATTCTGAGAGGTGCTGTCGGTTTCCTGCACTTAACTGGGGCTGTAGGGGGGGCTGCAGGGCTGGCTATCACAGGAATCGATCCAGAGACATCAGACGCGTCTGCCTGTCGCATGCAGAGGTCTGAACTCGGTCTGAGCCAAACTATTCGTATTGTTCGAGTCATCTTGAGAGGTGCTGTCGATTTACGCAAGTAACTCGGGCTGTAGGAGAGCTTACAGAAGACAATCCAGCATCGAGGGCGTTCGGCTGTTGCCTCCGCGAGGTCTGAAATTGCTTGGGCTGAAAAAGATTTTTTTGTGTGTAATTTGTTTCGACATTATATGTTGTCAGGAAGCTCTGCGAGTCCCCCGGCGGTAACAAAGGTTGACGGTTTACCGCCGGCGCCCAGTTTTGTTAATATTCGAAAGATATTTGACAATTCATTTTGAGAACCGGTATTTTTCTCACATGTAGTGGGTTATGCCGCGTCTGCCAGTAAAATTTGCAGGTCCGTAGCTGCAATATTACTATCAAAAGACTTGCAGGAACCGACGTTGAATAAATAAAAAACGTATTTTCTCGAGTTTTTTTCTGTCGCCTTCCAGAAGCTTTCTTCATGTGCTCCGACGATCGCCGTGCATGAAAAGAGCTCTACGAGGTTCCGGCTCAAGAAAATCTCGGCTCAAGGCGCGTGACATTTGATCCCCTCTGCCTGGGTAACCTCCAGTGGGATCGAGTGCGCGTCAGGGAGTCACACGTTTGTCGCCTAGAGTGATATTGCACTGCCATTCTTTTGACACGTTTGATCGCCTTGAGTGGTCTTCAATTGATTTGTTTCACACGTCTGTCGCCTAGAGTGATATTGCACTGCCATTCATTTGACACGTTTGATCGCCTTGAGTGGTCTTCAATTGATTTGTTTGCTGGGGCTTCCGAGGCAGTTTCTGCAATCTTTCGCTATGCCACACGTACGGAGTGCAAGTGCTCGCATCATGCGTCGGGCGCTGGCTGTTCAAAACGGTTACTGTGTGCATTTACCTATTCGTTTGCCTCTGGATGGTTTGGTGCCACCTACGTATCTCCCACCACCAGGGCTGGAGCGGGCGACTGCCGATTTGGTTCTAGATTATCTCTTGTTGCGCGATCCACCTGTTGTTAAACGCAGTTTGGAGGAGGAGGAGGCTGACATTACGACTGTTTCGGAGAATCTTTCTTGCCGTATGCAGGCTTCTGAGTCGCTGGTTGATGTAGGTATTGGAGTGCAGGCTTCTGTATCGCTGGTTGATGTTGGAGTGCAGACGGTTGATGCACGCTTGGCGGAGGAGGAGGTGGAGGCTACCGTTGCGACTATCTCGGAGACTCTTTCTTGTCGTTCCCTTGTTGACTCAGGAGTGCAGACGGATGATGCTTGCCTGACTGTGCTACCCAAGGAGGAGGCGGCCGTTACGACACATTGCGATATGTTCTGCTTTTTTTTTTTATTTTTATTCTCTTTTTTTTATTTGTTTATTTTACTTTTTGTTTTTGTCTTTTTTTTTTTCCTTATTTTTTCTTTACGTTTTGTGTCTTTTCTTTTTCTTGTCTATTTTTCTTTTTCTTTTTCTTCTTTTTTATTTTTTCATACTTCCTTGTTTTTTTTGTTTTTTTCCTTTCTTTTTTTTTTTTTACTCTTCTTTTCTTTATTCTCTTGTTGTTTTTTTTATTTTTTTTGCTTGTTTGTACTTTTTTTAGTTTTTTTCTTTTTTTATTTCTTGTTCATTTTTTCCTAGCCGTTCACTGCCTCGTTTTCTCTTTCTTTTTGTTTTTTTTTGTGAGGATGCTTGCTGGACTTTCAGTTCGTTCTTAACGATCCCTGCGTATTAGTCAGCGTTCTCCAATGTCTCGAGGAGGAGGAGCTTCAGGAGTTCTTCTTGGGAAAGTGACTGTGGAGGCTGAGGAGGAGCTGGAGGCACCCTCGAGAGCGGAGTTTTCTCCGAACGTGCAGGCTGATCCGGATAGCCACGCCTTGTCAGGGGCGTCCCAGGGGTGTCTGAATCGTCCCGTCACGCTCAATGGGATATCGAATCCGGGTTCTGATGCGTTTGTCCGTGTCCTGATGGACGTCTCCAAGACAGTGCGTCAGTCGGAGGAGGAGTTCCAAGCTGTTCCTCCGGATTCCAAGCGTTCTGATGGAAAAGGGGATGTACGAGGGCACCGCAAAGGCAGAGGCAAAGGCCAACGATATCATAGCAGTGCCAAGCCTGCTAAGAGCTCTAAAGGCGCCGACATCGTGTTTGACGAAGTGTATAGGTTCGGTAGGACGTTGACGGACTCTGAACGAATGTGTAAATCTCAGGTTCGGCCTCTGTGGTAGTTATTCGTATTCTTCGAGTGCTTCCTTTCATTCCGAGCTTATTGTATTGGTTTGTTGATTGTGATTGCATAGTCTCTTTTGTTTGTGCTCTAAGAATTCAGTGTGTGCATGTTCAGTTCTTGGCCAGGTCTCCTGGCTCTCACGTCGTAACATTATCCTTGCCTTATCAAAGCCAGCTTTGATGGGGGAGTTTGTAGCCGCGGAAGTGCCTGTGGTGTGTGTGGATACAGATTGGTCTGCGAAACAAATATATCTTCTCGCGGACCGACATCATTTTCAAGGATGTGTATCTTGAGGCTTGGTGTCTGCCACCAAGCGCCACTGTTGCAGATGCGGAACTATCGGCGGCGGAGCGCGTATGCTATGTGCTCACACAGGTAGTGCAGACCTTCTTTGATCATTCGCAGGGATAAGTCACACATTGTTTCTTCTTTATCTGTGTTCTTGTTTATTCCAACAGCTTCGCTGTTCACTGACTCATTCGTTTTATCTTTGTGTGCTTTGCGTTTGATTGTGTCATTGCGGCATGCGTTTCTCTTCATTCCTTCAGCTTCGCTGTGTGGTATAAGAGCTGACTGCTTGCGTGATGAATAAGAGGCTCTGTTTCGCCTGATACTTTGTTGGACCTGGCCTTAGTGGCCAAGACGGTCCCAGCAAAGACGCAAAAAAAAACCAGGTTGACGGTTTACCGCCGGTTCCCAGTTGCTGGAGGCTTAAGAGAAATACCTCGTAGAGCTCTTCGGCATCGATGAGCTAGCGGAATTCCGGCGTGGGCTGGAGCTAGTAACTCGTAGAGCTTCCCTGAGCAAGTTATTGCTGGAAGCTTATGAGTAATTCCGGGCGCTGGAGAGCTAGTTGGCAAGAAAAATCTCGACGGACCTTTAGATGACTTTTGGTCGGTTGAAATTTTTGTTCTCGAAATTCAACTATTCGTTAGAGCTCTAGTTTTTTTTCCGTGATGCTCAATCTTACTCCCGCTCGCCATATCAGACGCGTCCGCCTGTCGCATGCAGAGGTCTGCACTCGGTCTGATACTCGAGCTATGTCAAACTATTCGTATTGTTCAAGTCATCTTGAGAAGTGCTGTCGATTTACGCACGTAACTCGGGCTGTAGAAGAGCTACAGAGCTCGTACAGAAGACAATCCAGAAGCATAGGGGGCGTTTGACTGATGCGTGCGAGAGGTCTGAAATTGCTTGGGCTCAACAACTATGTTTTCTGTGTAATTTTGTTCAACATTATATGTTGTCAGGAAGCTCTACGAGTCCCCCGGCGGTAAGAAAGGTTGACGGTTTACCGCCGGCGCCCAGTCGTAGAGCTTCCCTTAGCAAGTTGTTGCTGGAAGCTTAAGAGTAATTCCGGGGCGCTGGAGAGCTAGTTGGCAAGAAAAATCTCGACGGACCTTTTGGTGACTTTTGGTCGGTTGAAAATACCTCGTAGAGCTCTTCGGCATCGATGAGCTAGAGGAATTCCGGCGCGGGGTGGAGCTAGTTGGTCGACCCGGCCGAGGCGGACAAAGTGGTAACTTTTCGGTGGTTTTGCGATTTTTTGAAAGATATTTGACCATTTATTTTGAGGCACCAGATTTTTTTTAGCACCTGTCGTGGCGTTTTGCCGCGTGTCTGCCCCCCAGTAAAAATTTTCAGGTCTGTAGGTCAAACAAGAACGTGCAGTATGACTATCAAAAGACATTGGGGGAAAACCGACGTTGAGTTAAAAGCAGAAAAACGTGTTTGTTTGAATTTTTCCTTTCTCGGCTTACCTTTTTTTTCTTTCTTGTTATTTTTCTTTTCATTCTATTTTTTTTTTTTCCAGAAGCTTTCTCTCGGTTCCGCCGATCGCCGTGCAACGAGAAGAGCTTGCTACGAGGTTCCCGGCGCGTAGCCCAGGTTGACGCCGCTTTACCGCCCATGGTTACATTTGTTGTCGAAATTCAACAATTCGTTTGAGCTCTAGTATTTTTTCCCGTGATATTCGATCTTATTCCCGCTCGCCATCTTGATCTCAGCTCGATCGGGTACCTTTTACTGCCAAAAAGCACACGGGCGGGATCGGCCGTTTCGAGTCATCTTGTCACGCGCTGTCGGTTTTCCCAAGATAACTCGAGCTTCAGGACAGCTACAGAGCTGATAAGCACAGCTAATCGATTCAGAATGATCAGGCGCGTTCGCATGTTTAACCCAGAGGTCTGACGTATTATTCGAGTCATCTTTACAGACGCTCTCGGTTTTCTGTATTTAACTCGAGCTACAGGGCAGCTACAGAGCCGATACGTACATAATCTGATTCAGAATCATCAGTTGCCGTTGTCTGCTGAATCCAGAGCTCTGAACTCGGTCTGCTGCCCGATCTAGAATCGCGAAACTATTCGTATTGTTCGAGTCATCTTGAGAGATGCTGTCGGTTCTCTGCACTTAACTCGGGCTGTAGGGAGGATGCATGGCTGGTAATCAGTGGAATCGATTCGGAGACATCAGGCGCGGCCGTCTTTCGAATCCAGAGCTTCGAACTCTGTCTGCTGCCCGAACTAGGTCCGCGAAACTATTGGTATGCTACCGCACTTGCCCCGACGCATGTGGACGGCACCCCTCGCGCCGCACCCCGCCCCCTCCCGCCGCCGTCGCAGCGCGCGCACATCTGGCCAGCAAGACACGGCAGGGGCGGCAACGCGCGCCTTTTATCTTCTGCATGGCGAGGGCCGCACTGTTCAGCTGCATCGCACGACGCATGAGCAGCAAATTCTTGGCCCTCCGCAGCGACAAATGCACGCTGCGACGCGGCGCCGGGCAAGTAAGGCGCAAGCAGCTGCTCACAGCAAGGAGACGAAGACTTCAGGAAGTTGACCTGCTGCCCGACGTGCGTAATCGGCGCCAAGGCGTTGTTCGAGTCATCCTGAGAGGTGCTGTGGCTTTCCTGCACTTAGCTCGGGCTGTAGGGGGGGCTGCAGGGCTGGTAATCACAGGAATCGATTCAGAGACATCAGACGCGTCCGCCTGTCGCATGCAGAGGTCTGAACTCGGTCTGATACTCGAGCTAGGTTTGCCAAACTATTCGTATTGTTCGAGACATCTTGAGAGGTGCTGTCGATTAACGCACGTAACTCGGGCTGTAGGAGAGCAAAAGAGCTCGTGCAGCATTGGGGGCGTTCGGCTGTTGCATCCGAGAGGTCTGAAATTGCTTGGGCTGAAGAATTATTTTTTCTGTGTATTTTTTTCGACATTATGTTGTCAGGAAGCTCTACGAGTCCCCCGGCGGTAACAAAGGTTGACGGTTTACCGCCGGCGCCCAGTTGCCCCACCCGGCCGAGGCGGACAATGTGACAACTTTTGGGTGGTTTTGCAAATATTTGAGAGATATTTGACAATTTATTTTGAGAAACCAGATTTTTCGCACCTGTAGTGGGTTTTGCCGCGTCTGCCAGTAAAATTTTCAGGTCTGTAGGTGCAGTATTACTATCAAAAGACTTGGGGGAACCGACGTTGAGTAAAAACAGAAAAACGTGTTTTTTTTTGAGTTTTTTCTTCCTCGCTCCAGAAGCTTTCTCTACGTGTTCCGACGATCGCCGTGCAAGAAAAGAGCTCTACGAGGTTCCCGGCGGTAGCCAGGTTGACGGTTTACCGCCGGTTCCAGTTCCGGGGCGCTGGGGAGCTAGTTGGCAAGAAAAATCTCGACGGACCTTTTGGTGACTTTTGGTCGGTTGAAAAGTTTGTTCTCGAAATTCAACCATTTGTTAGAGCTCTAGTTTTTTTTTCCCGTGATATTCGATCTTATTCCCGCTCGCCATCTTGATCTTAGCTCGGGTACCTTTTACTGCCAAAAAGCACACGGGCGGGATCCGCCGTTTCGAGTCACCTTGATACGCGGTGACGGTTTTCTTAAGATAACTCGAGCTTTAGGACAGCTACAGAGCTGGCAAGCACAGCTAATCGATTCAGAATGATCAGGCGCGTTCGTCTGTTGAACCCAGAGGTCTGAACTCGGTCTGCTAGCCGAGCTAGATCCGCAAACCTATTCGTATTATTCGAGTCATCTTGACAGACGCTCTCGGTTTTCTGTACTTAACTCGAGCTACAGGACAGCTACAGAGCTGATACGTGCAGAATCTGATTGAGAATGATTAGTGGCCGTTGTCCGTTGAATCGAGAGCTCTGAACTCGGTCTGCTGCCCGATCTGGAATCGCGAAACTGTTCGTATTGTTGGAGTCATCTTAAGAGATGCTGCCGGCTCTCTGCACTTAAACTCGGGCTGTAGGGGCGGCTGCATTGCTGGTAATCACTGGAATCGATTCGGAGACATCAGGCGCGTCCGCCTTTGAAATCGAGAGCTCCGAACTCTGTCTGCTGCCCGAACTAGGTCTGCGAAGCTACTCGTATTGTTCGAGTCATTCTGAGAGGTGCTGTCAGTTTCCTGCACTTAACTCGGGCTGTAGGGGGCTGCAGGGCTGGTAATCACAGGAATCGATTCAGAGACATCAGACGCGTCCGCCTGTCGCATGCAGAGGTCTGAACTCGGTCTGATACTCGAGCTAGGTTTGCCAAAGTATTCGTATTTGGTTGGGCTGAAAAATGATTCGTTCTCAACAAATTTATTTTTCCACATTATATTGTCAGGAAGCTCTACGAGTCCCCGGCGGCAACAAAGGTTGACGGTTTACCGCCGGCGCCCAGTTGCTGGAAGCTTAAGAGTAATTCCGGCGCGCTGGAGAGCTAGTTGGCAAGAAGAGTCTCGACGGACCTTTTGCTGACTTTTGGTCGGTTGAAAATCTTCTTCTCGAAATTCAACAATTCGTTTGAGCTCTAGCATGTTTTTTCTGACCATATTCGATCTTATTCCCGCTCGCCATCTTGATCTCAGCTCAATCGGGTAGATATTACTGCAACAAAGCATCGCGGCGGGATCGGCTGTTTCGAGTCATCTTGATGCACGTTGTCGGTATTTTGTACTTAACTCGAGCTGTAGGGCAGCTACAGAGGTGATTCTCACAGGAATCGATTGCGAATTATCAGGCGCGTTCGCCTGTCCCATCTAGAGGTCTGAACTCGGTCTGCTGCCCGAGCTAGGTTCTCGAAACTATTCGTGTTGTTCGAGTCATTTTGAGAGGTGCTGACAGTTTTCTGCACTGAACTCGGGCTGTAGGGAGGCTACAGTTCCGGTAATCACAGAAATCGATTCAAAGAGATCAGGCGCGTCCGCCTGTCGAATCCAGAGCTCCGAACTCGGTCTGCTGCCCGAACTAGGTCCGCGAAGCTATTCGTATTGTTCGAGTCATCCTGAGGGGTGCTGTCGGGTTTCTGCACTTAACTCGAGCTGTAAGGGGGCTGCAGGGCTGGTAATCACTGGAATCGATTCAGAGACATCAGTCGCGGTCAGCTGTCGCATTCAGAGCCCTGAACTCGGCCTGCTGCCCGAGCTAGATCCGCGAAACTGTTCGTATTGTTCGAGCCATCTTCAGAGGTGCTTTCGATTTTCTGCACTCAAATCGGGCTGTAAGGGGGCTGCAGGCCTGGTAATCACAGGAATTGATTCGGAGACAGCAGGCGCGTCTGCCTGTTGCATTCAGAGGTCTGAACTCGGTCTGATACTCGAGCTAGATTCGCGAAACTATTTGTATTGTTCGAGAGATCTTGGGAGGTGCTGTCGATTTCCGCGTAACTCGGGCTTTAGGGGAGCTACGGAGCTCGTGCGCACAGAAAACGATCCAGAAGCATGAGGGGCGTTTAGCTGTTGCATCGAGAGGTGTGAAATCGTTTAGGCTCAAAAACTATTCGTTCTCTGCAATTTTTTCCGACATTATATGGTCAGGAAGCTCTACGAGTCCCCCGGCGGTAAGGAAGGTTGACGGTTTACCGCCGGCGCCCAGTAGCTCGTAGAGCCCTAAAATGTAAATCCTATTTATATTATTTTACATCCCCCAACAACGGCGACAACTCTTCCCAGAATCGGTAACAACCTTTACCTAGTACTAATACGAACCAGAAATTCAATGACACTTAAATAATCACAAACATAGTTTTTTTCATCCCTCTTCCGTCCACTCCCATAATGAGTGGATCAACGTACACCTCTATCACAAACTCACCTCCGTCCTCCCCACACCCGCTCCACCTTCCTTCCACTCCACCACCTGTGTAGAGGCTTGCTTATAGCAAGTCTATTGCTGGAAGCAGGAAGAGTAATCTACGGCGACGGGACGAGTAGTTGGCCAGACAAAATCTCGACACCACCACAATCACACACTCAACACTACCGCCCCCCCCCGTTACACCCGGTGGTTGGGTGTTTGGGGGTCTTTTTTTTTTGCGGAACTCTTTTTTTGGTGACATTTTTTTTTTCTGGTCGGTTGAAAAATTTGTTCTCAAAATTTGACCATTCGTTAGAGCTCTAGTATTTTTTCCCGTGATATTCGATCTTATTCCCGCTCGCCATCTTGATCTCAGCTCGATCGGGTAACTTTGAAGGCCAAAAAGCACAGTGGCGGGAACGGCCGTTTCGAGTCATCTTGATACGCGCCGACGGTTGTCTGAACATAACTCGAGCTTAGGGCAGCTACAGAGCTGGTAAGCACAGCTAATCGATGTAGAATGATTAGGCGCGTTCGCCTGTTGAATCCAGAGGTCTGAACTCGGTCTGTTAGCCGAGCTAGGTCCGCAAACCTATTCGTAGTATTCGAGTCATCTTGACATGAACTCTCGGTTTTCTGTACTTAACTCGAGCTGTAGGACAGCTACAGAGCTGATATTTACAGAAACCGATTCAGAATCATCAGTTGCGTTTGTCTGTCGAATCCAGAGCTCTGAACTCGGTCTGCTGCCCGATCTAGAATCGCGAAACTATTCGTATTGATCGAGTCATCTTGAGAAGTGCTCTCGGTTTTCTTCACTCAACTCGCGCTGAGGGGGGCTACAGTGCTGGTGGTCACAGGAATCGATTTGAAGACATCAGGCGCGTCCGCCTGTCGAATCCAGAGCTCGGAACTCGGTCTGCTGCCCGAATTAGGTCTGCGAAACTACTGTATTGTTCGAGTCATCCTGAGAGGTGCTGTCGGTTTTCTGCACTTAATTCGGGCTGTAGGGGGGCTGCAGGGCTGGTAATGACAGGAGTCGATTCGCAGACATCAGACGCGTCCGCCTGTCGCATTCAGAGGTCAAAAAATATTCACTATGAGTCGGAATGTTGGTAGGTGCTGTCGGTTTTCTCAACTTAAGTCGAGCTAGGAAGCTCTACGAGTCTCCCGGTGGTAACCAAGGTTGACGGTTTACCGCCGGCGCCCAGTTCTGGGGCGCTGGAGAGCTAGTACCTCGTAGAGCTCTCATGGTATGAGAGATAGAGGAATTCGGCGACAGGGTGGAGCTAGTTGGCGAAATTTCGAAAAGGGGCGCAGTCATACCATCCGCGGCCTGGCTCAGCCGATTTTGCAGGTCTAACCATTCGTTTGGGCTGATAATTGCGCAGAGCGAAGCTTTGCATCACAGAAGTTGCCTCTCAAATTCTCAGCTCATTCCGTCGACATATCCTTCTGAGCGAAGCCAGGAACCTGACCTCAGATTGACATAAAAAAATGAAAATGGAAGATTTGAAGAAAATCTACTGCGAAGTTCTCTCCTTCGATTCTCGGCGCTCTTAAGGGTAAAAGGAGCTCTACGAGCTTCCCGGCGGTGACCAGGTTACGGTTCACCGCCGGCGCCAGTTGGCAAGAAAAATCTTGACGGACCTTTTGCTGACTTTTGGGTTGATTTTTTCTTCTCGAAATTCCACCAAGAGCTCTAGTATTTTTTCTGACCGTATTCGATCTTATTCCCGCTCGCCTTCGTAATCTCAGCTCGATCGGGTAAATATTTCTGCGAAAAAGCATCGCGGTGGCATCAGCTGTTTCGAGTCATCTTGATACGCGTTGTCGGTATTTCCTACTCAACTCGAGCTGTAGGGCAGCTGCAGAGGTCATTCTCGCAGAAATCGATTGCGAATTATCAGGCGCGTTCGTCTGTTCCATCTAGAGGTCTGAACTCGGTCTGCTGCCCGAGCTAGGTTCGCGAACCTATTCGTGTTGTTGGAGTCATCTTGAGATGTGCTGATAGTTTTCTGCACTAACTCGGGCTGTAGGGGGGCTGCAGGGCTGGTAATCACAGGAATCGATTCGGAGACATCAGTCGCGTCCGCCTGTTGCATTCAGATGTCTGAACTCGGTCTGATACTCGAGCTAGGTTCGGAAAACTATTGTATTGCTCGAGTGATCTTGAGAGATGCTGTCTGTTTTCTGCACTTAACTCGAGCTGTAAGGGGGCTGCAGGGCTGGTAATCGCTGAAATCGATTCGGAGACATCAGTCGCGTCCAGCTGTCGCATTCAGAGCCCTGAACTCGGCCTGCTGCCTGAGCTAGGTCCGCGAAACTATTCGTACTGTTCGAGTCACCTTCAGAGGTGCTGTCGATTTTCTGCACTTAACTCGGGCTGTAAGGGGTCTGCAGGGCTGGTAATCACAGGAATCGATTCGGAGACATCAGGCGCGTCCGCCTGTTGCATTCAGATGTCTGAACTCGGTCTGATACTCGAGCTAGATTTGCGAAACTATTTGTATTGTTCGAGTGATCTTGAGAGGTGCTTTCGATTTTCGCACGTAACTCGGGCTGTAGGAGAGCTACGTAGCTCGTGCGCACAGAAAACGATCCAGAAGCATTAGGGGCGTTTGGCTGTTGCATCGAGAGATCTGAAATCGTTTAGGCTGAAAACTATTCGTTCTCTGCAATTTTTTCCGACATTATATATGCTCAGGAAGCTCTACGAGTCCCCGGCGGTCAGGAAGGTTGACGGTTCACCACCGGCGCCCAGTTCAGAAGAGCAACTGGTATGCTGATAAACCGATCCAGTATATCCCAGGGCGTTCTCTCTTCTCGCATTCAGAGGTTCGAACTCGGTCTGGCATTCTGGCAGAGATGGGCTGCTTGCTGGCGGGCACCACCACCGTCCGGCTTCTAATCTGAAACGCTCTAGCTCTCAGAGAGCTTTCTGGGAAACAGCTCCACCCCGCGCCGGAATTCCTCTAGCTCATCTTGCTGGAGAGCTCTACCAGGTCTTCTCGGAGAGCTCTCTAGAGCTCGACGTCGTTGGTACCTGCCAGCAGTCCATCTTCGCCGCCCCAGAATTCCCGCAGTGCAGGCTCGTGTTTGAAGCGCCGTTGGCTGTGCTTGAGAAACGCTTCGGGAGAGCATCTCAGCGCCCGCCAGGAACGTTTCCAGAGCTGTACCTCGTACAGCTAGCTCTTCGGCATCGATGAGCTAGAGGAAGTCCAGCTCGGGTTGGAGCTAGTAGCTCGTAGAGCTTCCCTCTAGCTAGTTGCTGGAAGCTTGACAGCAATTCCGGGGCGCTGGAGAGCTAGTTGGCAAGAAAAATCTCGACGGATCCTTTGCTGACTTTTGGTGTCTCGTGGAGCTCTTCGGCAAGATGAGCTAAGAGGAATTCGGGCGCAGCGTGGAGCTCGTTGGCCGAGCCGACCTCAAGAGACAATTTCCGGGGAGCTCTCTGAGAGCTATAGCGTTTTAGAATAGAAGCCGGACGGTGATGGTGCCTGCCAGCAGCCCTGGCCGGTCCAGAGCCGTCGCAGGGCCTGTAAAACGTCGCAGCGGGTCCGGGATCGCTCCCGGCAAGCGTTGATGCGTGCCTGCACGCGTGGAGGCACGCGTGGAAGCGCCTGGCAGCGCATCAGAAGCGCTGCAGGGAGCCCCCAGAGCTTCAGAAGAGGTCCACGCGAGCGTCCTAGGGCTCGCCAGGAAGGCTTTCCAGCCTGTGTCGCTTCCGCCCTGCGGTATCGACTTGAGATTAAGATGGCTTAGATCGAATATGACGGGAAAAAATACCTCGTAGAGCTCGTCGGAAAGATGAGCTCAGAGGATTTTGGGCGCAGGATGGAGCTAGTTGGCCCCAAGAGACAATGTGACGACTTGGGGTCGGTTTTTGACTTGGGGTCGGTTTTTCTATCTTGGTGCAAAATTTGAAAGTTCGTTTTACAAACAGGCAATTTTCCCACCTGTAGCAGGTTATGCCGCGTCTGCCAGTTTCTGTAGCTGCAATATTTTTATCAAAAGACTTGAGGGAATCTGCCGTTTTGACTCATCTTGGCACGCGTTGGCGGTTTTCTGAACTTAACTCGAGATTTAGAACAGCTACAGAGCTCATACTTACAGAAACCGATTCAGAATCATCAGGCGCGTTTGTCTGTTCCATCGAGAGGTCTCAACTCGGATTGCTAGCTAGGCCCGCGAAACTATTCGTATTATACGAGTGATTTTCACGAGTGTTGTCGGTTCCCCTCAACTGAAGATTTAGAGCAGCAGAGCTGGTACGCATATAAACCGATCTAGTATCACCCGGCGCGTTCTTTTCTCGCATCGATAGGTCCGAACTCGGTCTGGCAGCTGGGTCCACGAAGCGAAGATGCAACAAAAACAGATTTTTCGTTTTTTTCTTCACGGGTGAGAAAGCTTCTTTCGTGTGCTTCGAGCAGCGCCACGCGAGAAAAGAGCTCTACGAGGCTCCCGGCGGTTATCTGGTTGACAGTTTACCGCCAGATCCCAGTGCTAGAGCTCGAACGAATTGTTGAATTTCGAGAACGAAATACCTCGTAGAGCTCTTGCGCAACGATGAGCTGGAGGAATTCCGGCGCGGGCTGGAGCTGGTTGGCCGACCTGACCAGAAAGGGCAATGTGACAACTTTGGGTGGGTTTTGTTAGATTTAAAAGATATTTGACACTTCATTTCGAGAAAACAGATTTTCACGCCGAACATTGGCGTATAACTTCGTTCCCTCAGCAGCTCAGCTCTCTATAGCGAGTTTTACACCAGTTCACTTCCCGGAACTGACTTGATGTTGACTCCGAATCTCAATTTGACATTTCTCAAGGAAAGCTCTCAGAAGCTCTCCGCTTCGATCCTAAGCTTTCTACGAGGAGCTCAACGAGGTTCCCGGCGGTGACCAGGTTGACGGTTCACCGCCGGCGCCAGCTTTCAACCAACTGGGATCCAGCGGTAAACCGTCAACCAGCTAACCGCTGGGAGCCTCGTAAAGCTCTGTTCTCGCGCGGCGCTGCTCGGAGCACACGGAAAAAGCTCTCTCAAGCGTTCAGAAAAATGCTCGAACAGTACCTTTTCCTTCATTCTTCATCTTGGTTTCGTTGACCAGACCGAGTTCAGATTTCGATCCGAGAAAAGAAAGCGCCGGTCGATGCTGGATTGTTGTTTGCGCGTGCCAGCTCTGTAGCCATTCTTTATCTTCAGTTTCGGAACACCGACAACACCTGTCAAGATCACTCAATAAGAATAGTTTTTCGGCTCTAGCTCGGGTAGCAGTCCGTGTTCAGACCTCTGGATGGAACAGACGAACGCTGCTGATGATTCTAAATCGGTTTCTATGACCAGCAGCTCTGTAGCTGGCTTCAATCTCGAGTCAAGTACAGAAAACCGTTAACGCGTGGGTTCCAGCAAGTCTTTTAATCGGGCAGATATTATTGCCAAAAAGCACTGCGGCGGGATCGGCCGTTTCAGGTCATCTTGACACGCGATGGCGGTTTTCTGAACATAACTCGAGCTATAGAAGAGCTACAGAGCTGATACTTAGAGAAACTGATTCAGAATCATCAGGCGCGTTTGTCTGTTGAATGCAGAGGTTTGAAGTCCTGCTGCTCGAGCTAGGTCCGCGAAATTATTCGTATTGTTCGAGTCATCTTGAGAGGTGCTCTCGGTTTTTCTGTATTTCTTCCAAATTATAGTGAATTGGCTTGCTGAACTCGAGCGGCCGAAATCAGACGGAAATCGTGAGGCGTGAAGTTCTCCCAAATGGTATTTTCTACACGCTGCAGATGATATAGAACTGTTGAGCACAGCAATGGGATTTCACCAGACGCCTGAGATCAGTCTGCTAGCAGCCCGGGCTGAAAACTATTCGTTCTCTTCTGATTCTTTGGACATAATGTATGGTCAGGAAGCTCTACGAGTCCCCCGGCGGTAAGACAGGTTGACGGTTTACTGCCGGCGCCTAGTGCCTCGTAGAGCTCTTCGACATCGATGAGCTGGAGGAATTCCGGCGCGGGATGGAGCTAGTACCTCGTAGAGCTCTTCGGCATCGATGAGCTAGAGGAATTCGGGCGCATTTGAACATTCGTTTGGGGAATCGGTATTTTTCGCATTTGTAGTGGGTTATGCCGCGTTCGCCAGTTGAATTCTCAGTTCCGTAGCTGCAGTACTACTATCAAACACTTGGGGAAACCGTTTTTGGGTGACAACTGAAACAACCTAATTTTTCGAATTTTGAGCTCGCGTATGAGAAAGCTTCTCCCTTTCAAGCAGCGCTGTGCGAGAAAAGAGCTCTACGAGGCTCCCAGTTGGTCGAGCCGACCAGAAATAACAAAGTGACAACTTTTGGGTGGTGTTGCGAATATTTGAAAGATATTTGAGCATTGATTTTGAGAAACCAGATTTTTGCGCTAAGCATGCGCATGTAAATTTTGTTCCCAGAGCAGCTCAGCTTTCCGTGGGAGTTTCACTATGGTTCACTATGGTTCACCGACCTAGTGTGAACATCGAAAAATACAAAAATGACGATTTCAAGGAAATCTTCTCCGAAGCTCTCTGCTCCGTTTCTTAGCGCTCTAGTCAAGGCGAGGAGCTCCACGAAGTTCCCGGCGGTGACCACGTTGACGGCTTGCCGCCGGCGCCAGTTTAAAAGTTCGTTTTGGGAATTGATATTTTTACCATCTGCAGTGGGTTATCCCGCGTCGGCCAGTTAAATTTTCAGGTCCGTAGCTGCAATATTACAATCAAAAGACTTGAGGAACCATCGGCCGTTTCGAGTCATCTTGACATCGCGTTGACGGTTTTCTGTGCTTCTCTTGAGATTTAGGAGAGCTACAGAGCTGATACTTACAGAAACCGATTCAGAATCATTCGGCGCGTTTGTTTGTTCCATCGAGAGGTCTGAACTCAGTCCGCTACTCGAGCGGGGTCCGCGATACTATCCGTGATATACGAGTGATCTTGACAGGTGCTGGGTTTCCCTTAAATGAAAATTTAGAAGAGCTACAGAACTGGTACGGAGATAAACTGATTCAGTATCTCCTGGCGCGTTCTTTTCTCCCATTGAGAGGTCTGAACTCGGTCTGGCACTCGAGCTGGGTGGAGGAAACGAAGATGCAAAATGAAAAAACAAACAAACGTATTTTCTAGTTTTTCTTCACAGTTGAGAAAGCAGTGCCACGTGAGAACAGAGCTCTACGAGGCTCCCGGCGGTTACCTGCTTGACGGTATACCGCCGGATCCAGTCTGGCAGCGCTTCCGAAGCGCTTCAGGGGAGCCCCCCAGAGCTCTCCAGGGAAGATTCCGTCCCCGAGGGTCTCTTCGCTCTCCGGGTTTTGGACGCTACCAAGTGGTAACTCACCTCGTAGAGCTCTTCGGCATCGATGAGCTAGAGGAATTCCGGCGCAGGATGCAGCTAGTTGGCCGACCCGGCCCGGGCGGACAATGTGTCAAGCTGGAGTCGGTTTTTCGAAGATTGCGAGAGATTTTGAAATTCGTTTTGAGAACTCGTAATTTTCGCACCTGTAGTAAGTTATGCCGCGTCCTCAGTAAAGTCTCAGGGTTGTTATTGTAGTATTACTATCAAAACACTTGGCGGAAACGACTTTCGGTAAAAAACTAAAAAACGTAATATTTCAAGTTTTTGAGCTCACGCGTAGGGAAGCTTCTCCCATTGTTCCAAGCAGCGTGTGCGAGAAAGGAGCTCTACGAGGTTCCCGGCAGTGACCTGGTTCACGGTTTACCGCCGGCTCCCAGTTGGGTCGGTTTTGCTAAGATTTCAAAGATATTTGACTATTTATTTTGAGATCATATTTTTTGAACCTGTAGTGGGTTATGCCGCGTCAGCCAGTCAAATTCTCAGGTCCGTAGCTGCAGTATGTACCTCGTCTATTCGTATTTCTGAAGTTCTCTTAAGGCACTGTCGGTATTCTGCACTTAACTAGCTGTAGCACAGCTACAGAGCTGGTGCGCACAAAAACCGATACATAATCATCAAGAGCGTTTGGCTGAAGCATCTAGAGCTCTGAACAGAGTCTGCTTCTCGGCTAAGTCCGCAAAACTATTTGTATGCGACCGATTTTTTAGAGTTTTTTGGCTCTCGCTTAATGCTTCACGTGCTCCGAGGTCCCCGGCGGTAACCAGGTTGAACTGGATATACAACGTAAACATGAACTAGTCGGCCTCCACGGTTTCTTCGTTGGAGGGCGGTCTGTGGAAGTATATGCTGCTGATCGGCTGTTGCTTTGATCAATGCAGTAAAACGGCATTGTATGGCCGTGGAACACGTTTTGGGTAGCGTTTCAACCAGCTCTTATACCATTCTCTAACCTGTTCCAACACCTTTGCATTCTCACATGTTGTGCTGCATCCTTTTCCTTGTTCCTGCATCCTATTCCGATGCCTATGCCTCAGTGGCTCGGCAGTGTGATGATAAGAGGTGCCTTCTTTAGCTACCCTGTGCTCCGTTTGGGAATCTTAGGGCTCAGCTGTCACAGCTGTCCGCGCCCTGACTCAAACTCAAAAACCAGGTTGACGGTTTACCGCGGGCGCCCAGTTGGCCGACCCGACGATAACGGACAAAGTGATATCTTTTGTCGGTTTTGCTAGGATTTGAAAGATATGTATTTGACATTTATTTTGAGAAAGTTGATTTTTACGCTAAGCATTAATATCTGAACTTCATTCTCAGAACAGATCAGCCCTCTAGAGAGAGAGAGAGAGAGAGAGTAACTCGTAGAGCTTCCCTTAGCTAGTTGCTGGAAGCTTGAGAAATTCCGGGGTGCTGGAGAGCTAGTTGGCTAGAAAAATCTCGACGGACTTTTTTCTGACTTTTGGTCGGTTGAAAATTTTGTTTTCAAAATTCAACAATTCGTTTGAGCTCCAGTTTTTTTTTCCCGTGATATTCGATCTTACTCCCGCTCGCCGTCTTCATCTCAGGTCGATCGGGTAGATATTACTGCAAAAAGCACTGCGGCGGGATCGGCCGTTTCGGGTCATCTTGACACGCGGTGGCGGTTTTCTGAACATGACTCGAGCTGTAGGACAGCTCCAGAGCTGATATTAACAGAATCCCCCTTAGAATCATCAGGCGCGTTGGTCTGTTGCATCTAGAGGTCTGAACTCGGTCTGCTCCTCGAGCTAGGTTTGCGAAGCTGTTCGTATTATTCGAGTCATCTTAAAGATACTGTCAGTTTTCTGTACTTAACTCGAGCTGTAGGTCCCCTACAGAGCGCATGTTCACATAAGCCGATTGAGAATCATCAGGCGCGTTCATCCGTTGCATCTATATGTCTGAACTCGGTCTGCTACCCGAGCTATGTCCACAAACTTATTCGTATTAGTCGAGTCATCTTTACAGATGCTGTCGGCTGTCTGGACTTAACTCGAGCTGTAGGACAGCAGAACCCATTTGAAATGATCAGGCGCATTTATCTATTGCATCTAGAGGTCTGAATTCGGTCTGCTACTCGAGCTCGGTCCGTGAACCTATCCGTATTATTCGAGTCATCTTGACAGATGCTGTCGGTTTTCTGTACTTAACTCGAAATGTGGGAGGGCCACAGAGCTCGTACGCACATCAATCGATTCAACATCATCAGGCGCGTGCGTCTGTTGCATCTAGAGCTCTGAACTCAGTCTTGTATTCGAGTCTGCTATCAGCGGAGGCTGAAGAACTATTCGTTCTCTGCCATTTCTTTGGACATAATATATGGCAAGGAAGCTCTACGAGTCCCCCGGGTGTAAGAAAGGTTGACGGTTTACCGCCGGCGCCCAGTTTTACTCCAAAAATTAGCGGGAACCGACATCAGAGTGACACCGAAAAATGCAATATTGACGTTTTTCGAGAAATTCTCCGAGAAGCTCTCTGCTTCGATTCTGAGCACTCTCATGCGTGCAAGGAGCTCTACGAGGTTCCCGGCGGTGATCAGGTTGACGGTTCACCGCCGGCGCCAGTTCATTTTGAGAAAGCAGATTTTTACGCCGAGCATTGGCATATAAAATTTGTTTCCAGAGCAGCTCAGCTCTCTAGAGCTAGTTTTACTATCCAAAAATTAGGAGCAACCGACATCAAGTTGACACGAAAAATGCTAATTCGACATTTTCTAGAAATGCTCCGATGAGCGCTTTGAGTCTAAGCACTCTGACGCGTGCAAGGAGCTTTACGAGGTTCCCCGGCGGTGACCAGGTTGACGGTTCACCGCCGGCGCCAGTGTGTTCTCTTTGCTCTCCGGGTTTTGGACGCTACCAAGTTGGCCGACCCGACCAAAACAGGCAATGTGTCACATTTGGGTCGGTTTTGCTGAGATTTGAAAGATTTTTGACCATTCGTTTTGAGACACCAGATTTTTCGCACCTGTAGTGGGTTATGCCGTGTCTGCCAGTCAAATTCTCAGGTCCGTAGGTGCAGTATTACTATCAAAACACTTGGAGGAACCGACGTTGGATAAAAACAGAAAAACGTGATTTTTCGATTTTTTCGTGTCTCGCTCCAGAAGCTTTCTTCATGTGTTCCGACGATCGTGCGAGAAAAGAGCTCTACGAGGTTCTCGGCGGTAGCCAGGTTGACGGTTTACCGCCGGTTCCCAGTTTATTTCACTGGCAGATGCGGCATGCCCCACGACAGGTGCGAAAAATACCAGCTCTCAAAACGAATGTTCAAATCTTTCACAATCTTCAGAAAATCGTCCAAACTGGTAGTGCGGGCAGTTGCCACTACTGCTGGGGCCTCGCGTCGCCCCTGGGACATCGTCACATGGTCATAGGGCTGAATGCCAAGACAGACCACGTGGCGCGAGAGTCCCTAAAGCCGCCAGGGCCAGAGCGGGGAGTAAATCGTTCCTGGGGCAAGCGGTTGCTGGAAGTAGTAGAGCTCTTCGGCATCG
Organism: Prorocentrum cordatum; assembly: GCA_963575745.1. Lineage (NCBI taxonomy): Eukaryota > Dinophyceae > Prorocentrales > Prorocentraceae > Prorocentrum > Prorocentrum cordatum. Next base: position 85,446 of record CAUYUJ010001086.1, read on the forward strand.
ATGAGCTAGAGGAAGTCCGGCGCGGGGTGGAGCTAGTACCTTTTAGAGCTCTTCGTTATCGATGAGCTAGAGGAATTCCGGCGCGGGGTGGAGCTAGTTGGCCCACCCAACCAGAAAGGGCAAAGTGATACATTTTGGTGGGTTTTGCTAATATTTGAAAGATATTCGACCATTTGTTTTGAGAAAGCAGTTTTTTACGTATGAACTTTGTTCCCAGAGCAGCTCAGCTCCCTAGAGCCAGTTTTAGTATTAGTTTAGCTCCAGAAACCGACTTCATGTTGACACGAAAAAATGTCAACCTGACGTTTTTCTAGAAATACTCCGAGAAGCTCCCTACTTCGATCCTGAGCACTGTTACGCGTGCAATGAGCTTTACGAGGTCCCCGGCGGTGACCAGGTTGACGGTTCACCGCCGGCGCCATTGGTCGACCCGACGAGAAGAGACAATGTGACAACTTTGGGTCGGTTTTCTTAAGATTTGAAACATGTTTCACAATTCATTTTGAGAAACCAGATTTTTCGCACCTGTAGTGGGTTATGCCGCGTCTGCCAGGGAAATTCTCAGGTCCGTAGGTGCAGTATTATTATCAAAACACTTGGAGCAACCGACGGTGGATAAAAACAGAAACGTGTTTTTTTCGCGTCTTTCGGCTCTTACTCCAGACGCTTCCTTTATGTGTACCGAGGAGCGCTGTGCGAGAAAAGAGCTCTACGAGGGCCCCGGCGGTAACCTGGTTGACGGTTTAGCGCCGGTTCCAAGTCTAGGATTCGGTGCCCACTTTAGTGCCTGGACCGATGAGATTATTTTCTGGTGATGTCTAGCTTGTTGCGGATTCGCAGCCGCCAGAGCCAGCCTCCTGGCCGGTCACTAGAACCGGAATGGAGGACTGAGTCGGTCAGAAGTACCGGCGATTGCTGATCGCACTCAGCGGTATTGGGGATGGAGGAGAAAGGGACAACAACGAAGAAAGTGTATTGTGTGGCCGAGTTGACCGTTTCGCGGTGGCCTCCTCTCTCCTAGCCGCGAAGCGGCGAAGGACTGAGTCGGTCAGAAGTGCCGGCGACTGCTTATCGCTCTCAGCGGTATTGGGGACGGAGGAGAAGAGGAAAACAACGAAGAAAGTGCATTGTATGGCAGAGTTGAATGTTTTGCGGTGGCTTCTCTCCCAGCCGCGGCCGCGGCCGCGGCGGTGGCTGCTGCCGCGGCTGGGAGGGGGGAATTATTCGCGGTGGTTTTCCTTGTCCAGCCGCGGCTGCGGCCGCGGTCGGGGCCGCGGCTGCGGCCGCCGCTGACAGGGTGGAACCGCCGCGATTTTTCCGCGGTGGCCGGCCGGGGGGGGGCGCGCGCGGCCGGCGCGGCGCCTGGGCGGCGCTGGACGCGCTTCTGGGCTTCCGGAACTGGCCGGAGGCTCAGGAGCGCGAACCTCTGCACTACGGTCCAGCCTCGGACCGGAGTTCTCTCTTTTTAGCGTCGCCGCCTCCTTGGATAGCGCAGCCGTACCGGGGTGCCATGGAGACCTTGGAGGACGACATCGGGAGCAGTGCCGGGCCCTTTGTCGTCTCGGGCGGGGGCGAGTGGCGACTGGTGGACCCAATAGCACAGCCGTACCGGGGTGCTATTGTAGGGGCCAGGACGCACTCGTCCCGGGAGCCGTACTGGCGCCGGCGGTGAACCGTCAACCTGGTCACCGCCGGGAACCTCGTAGAGCTCCTTCCACGCGTTAGAGTGCTCAGATTGAAAGCAGACAGTTTTTCGGAGCATTTCTAGAAAAACGTCGAATTTGCATTTTTCGGTATCAGCGTGATCTCGGTTCCTCTTAATTTTCCGATAGTAAAACTGGCTCTAGAGAGCTGAGCTGCTGTGGGGGCAAAATTTATGTGCCAATGCTCGTACTGGACAGGGTAGATCAGATTAGGCTTGAAGGTGTTCTTCAGGTGATCTGGGAGCCGGGGGCGGGGACCGAGAGGCCGGGGCCGGTGGGGCCGGCCCGGGGGCCGGGGCCGGGGGCGGGCTGTACAACGCACGGGGCTTGTTTTCCTTCTCCTGGCCGCGGCCGCGCACCGCTAGCCTTCTTCAGACAGGCGAACAAACGGCCGCCGATCGAAAGGGAGACCCTTTGCACTAAGAAATCAACAGAGAGGGGTGGGGACGGAAGAGAGAGAGAGAGAGAGAGAGAGAGAGAGAGAGAGAGAGAGAGAGAGAGAGAGAGAGAGAGAGAGAGAGAGAGAGAGAGAGAGAGAGAGAGAGAGAGAGAGAGAGAGAGAGAGAAGAGAGAAGAGGCAGAGGGGACAAGGGAGGGAGGGGTAGGGAAAGGCGAGAAAGGACTAGAGCCTGCGTCCCATAGCCAGAAAGAGGGTGGAACGCGAAACGGCTCGACGCCACGAAAATCAACAACCTTCCACTGGGGCTTCTCCCTCCGTGGGCCCGGGAGACACTAGGACCAACGCAAAGACCTGGGCATGAAGCATGCGTTGAAAGTCGTGGACAGTAGGTTGGCGCACGATTGCCTCCGGTAAGATATTGTGCAACCGGGCGCCTCCAAGAGGAGACCTGCGGACATAAGCTCGCGCAGAGGCGCTGCGTGGATCTTGAAGTTGCCTGCTGTGGAGGGGCGAAGAGCGGGGGCGAGAGGAACAAGGGGGAAGAGAGGAAGGGGGAAGGGCGGGGCGGAAGAAACGAGAAAACATGAGAGGTCCCAGACCAATGACACTACGGTGGATAATGCCAAGGATAGCAATATCCCGGCGGACAGACAGCGGAGCCAAACAGTCGTCCTTCAGTGCTGACTCTTCGGTTACTTCAAGCGCTCGGAGAAACCGATACTGCGCCGAGTCTAAAACAGACAGTGTGGTAGATGAGGCGTGGCTGATGGCTGCCGTCCGGTATTCAATATACGACAGGATGTGGCCTTTGTACAGAAGGATCAACTCCCGAGTGTTATAATAACGGCGACAATTTAAAATAGACCGGGAGCGCCAGCCTGCCTCGCAAGCACACTCAGAAATGGCATCTCCCATGAGAAGCTTGCTGTCGAATGTGACTCCCAAGGACTTGAAACTGTCACCATGCGGCCGGGAATGCGATTAGATCCGCATGCTTTCTTTAGAAGCATCAAAAACTACACCGTTTGCGTGCCCCCAGGAATGAAATTTGTTCTGACACTCGTGCATTGCCGCATAGGCCCCTGCGTTTGTCTCGTCTCGCACTAAAACTTTAAACGCATTGCGGTCATCAGCAACAATAATTTCTTGAAAACCTACACTGCGGACGGCCTCTTTGGAGTCGGAATAAAAGACGTTCCACAGAACAGGGCCCAAAACAGTGCCTTGAAATACCATATCAGTCATGGTGATCGCACGAGAGAGTGCACCCTCAACAACTACATTCGCCGTGCGTGGCGCCAGCCAACTGCTGGGGGCAGCCAGCGCGGAGGGATGCAACCCAGAAGCTCCTAATTTGGCTTTTAAGCGGTCGGCTAAGACTCTGTCGAACGCACCAGCAGCGTCGGAGCTGTACGCAGCAACTCGCCTCCCAGCGCCGAATGCGACGAGGCAGGTCAGAATGAAAAAAAATGGCACCTCTCGATCCTCTGCCAGGCGTGCAAGCACATTGAAAATCACCATAACTCAGCTCCCGCACATGCCGGGGCACAAACAAAGAAGCAATCAGCCGCTCCACGACCTTAGACACTTGTGAAGTCAGATGGATTCCTTTGTAATTGCCAGCGTCGTGCTTCGACCTTTTTTTGAAAAGAGGGTGAACCCAGTGGATGGCCCAACAGCACGGCCACTCTTCCGCACGACAGAACACGACGAGCAATAGTAACAATGGGAAGAGACAATTCTTGAAAGCACACCTTCAAAACACGAGCGATCAAGTCCGGCCCCGTGCCACTGTCAATGCTCAAATCCCCCAAAACTTTCGAAGCGGAGCGGAGACGGAGAGGAGGGGGGCCAAGGGAAGGCGAGGAGGGAGGAAGGAGAAGGGAAAACGCTGTGGGGATTGAAACTGGACTTTGCCATTTTGCTGAAAAAGATCGTGCAAATTCGTTTGCCTTGTCGGCCGCCTGGATCGCCCAAGGGCCGTCTGGAGTTCGAAGAGGCGGCGAAACTTCTTTGGAGACTTTACACATTAAATCACGAGACAGCTTCCACCAGCCTTTGCTGCCGGATCGGATCGAGCGAAGCTTAGCACGAGTGCGCCCGATATAATCGTGAAAAGGATTCAACATAGCATGGCTGCAAGCTCGGACTGCAAAAGGAAACTCTGGCGAGCCCTCGGCGTGTGCTTTCAGCCGCACCTTATCTAGACAATCCGTCGCCAGCCAAGGGAAAAACGACGATGACGACCGGATCGAGACAGACGGAATAAAATCTCGCATGCCGTTCAAAATCACGCCTGTGAGCTGCGCAGCGGCTTCGGTTGGACGGAAGCGGCAAATAAATTCCCAATCTGTCTGCCGGTAACGGCGTCTAAGCGACGACCAGGAAGCCTCCGAATATTTCCATCCTCGGCGCGCGACCGTAGACGGAAGGAGAGGAGGAAACGAAAGAGAGCAGAGAACGAGAGAATGGTCGGCGATCTTGGGGAGAACCGCGCACTCGATCTGCTCGTGAAGATCTGTTAGAACAAGATCGAGGAGATTAGTGCCCCGAGTTGGTGCTTTGACGCATTCTTTGAAACCATATAATGAACGCCAACCCTGCATCGCGATTCTCTCCGGGCTAGTGTGTCTGGAAAAGCGTAGCCACTGAACATGGTGTAAATTCAGGTCTCCAACGAGAACGGTTCCGATAGCTAAAGACCCGTGTCGGGACCACTCTGCTGAGAAAGAATTAATCGTTGCAAGTTCGCCGTAATGGGGCGGGCGGTACCAGCGTGCAATTAAAATGGGCCCGCACTGGGAATGAAACAATGTCCATACAATTTCGGCCTGAGTCGAACAAGGAAGTGGAGAGAATAAACATGCAAATCTGTTGATGGCAAACATAAGAACTCCACCTCCGTGGGCGTTTCTATCCCTACGGTCAGTCAAAGAACACCCGCTCAAGCACGGCATTGGGCAAGATCTGTCGAGTTTGCTCTCGCTGATCAGAACAAGCAAAGGGAGGGCGGGGAAAAAGACAAACGAGCCTCAAGCTCGGCACGATGACTAAAACAACCGTCGATGTTTATGTGCAAAATGGTAAGGTTCAGTGAAACAACCGACAGTGAGGGTCCGGGTTCTCGCGGACCCCTGTCGGGAGGCGAATTCGGTTGGAAGAAAGACGAAATGGATCTTTGATTAAAATCAACACCGCGCACACGCTGAAGGGCAGGTTGGGGGCAGGAAAGAGGAAGAGGAAGAGGCGGGCGACGAGAAACAGAGGTGAGGCTGGTCGAAAATTCCGGGTTAAGGCAATTCGACAATTCCGGGTTAAGGCGATTCGAAAAATGCGGGGTAAGGCGACTCGAAAAATCGCCGTCTGAGGGGCCAGGATGCGCAGAATTAAGCTGCGCTCCACTGCTCGCCCCAGAAAATGAAGCAGTTCGAAAAACGAACTGCATTGCCGCACTGGCGTGTCAGAAAGGATGCCGCTGATCTTGGACCACGACGGCGGAAACGAAAAGAACTCGAAAGACCCGGGGGCCGCTCGCAATCCGTTTGACGGAGGGCGGGAGTAGAACTAGCAGAATTGAGGTGAAACGGTAAGCGAGCCCCCCAACACCTCTACTTCAACGAAAGCTTCGAATAAGGAGGCAAAAGCACTCCGTCGAAGTCAGTGCTGGATTGCTCAAGTGCCTTCGAATCAGAAGCCTGGACGACGCGATTTTTAAATCCGCCTCAACAGCCACACCAGAACCCACGGCCTGTTTCGAAACTTCAGTTGCTTTCCGCAAGGCCCAATCACGATGCTTCTGGTATTTAGTCTTTGCGGGCCTCGCGGTGATATTGCCGGTGGCACTCTTGAAAACAATGCTCTTCGCGCTCTCTAGAAACTTGTTCCGAGACACCTCGTTGGAAAACTCGATGTGCGAGACTTTAGTTGCTGTCTGCGCGTTCCGCGGAGAAAACCACCGCGTTTCGCGGTGGTTTTCTCCTCCCGGCAGCGGCCGCGGCTGCGGCCGTGGTTGGGAGGGGGAAACTATCGCACGTGTTTCGCGGTGGTTTTCTTCTCCCGGCCGCGGCCGTGGCTGGGAGGGGGAAACAATCGAATTTTTCGCGATGGTTTTCTTCTTCCGGCCGCGGCTGCGGTCGGGGCTGCGGCTGCGGCCGCGGCTGGGAGGGGGGAACTATCGCGAATTCTTCTCCCGGCCGCGGCCGCGGCTGCGGTCGGGGCCGCGGCTGCGGGCGTGGCTGGGAGGGGGAACTTATCGCAATTTGTCCGCGGTGGTTTTCCTTTCGCAGCCGCGGTTTTCGCGGGGGTTTCCTCTTCCAGCCGCGGCCTTGGCTGCGGCTGCGGCTGCGGCCGCGGCTGGGAGGGGGGAACTATCGCAATTTTTTCGCGGTGGGCCGCGGCTTCGGCTGCGGTCGGGGCTGCGGCTGCGGCCGTGGCTGGTTAGGGGGGAACTATCGCAATTTTTTCGCGGTGGTTTTCTTCTCCCGGCCGCGGCTGCGGTCGGGGTCGGGGCTGCGGCTGTGGACGCGGCTGGGATGGGGATTTTTTTTTGTTTTTTTCGCGGTGGTTTTCCTTTTCCAGCCGCGGCCGAGGCTGCGGTCGGGGCTGCGGCTGCGGCGGGTGGGAGGGCCAAAGTATCGCGAATTTTTCGCGGTGGTTTTCCTCTCCCGGCCGCGGCCGCGGCCGCGGTCGGGGCTGCGGCTGCGGCCGTGGCTGGGAGGGGGTAATTCTAGATTTTTTCGCGGTGGTTTTCTTTTCCCGGCCGCGGCTGCGGCCGCGGCCTTGGCTGCGGCTGCGGCTGCGGCCGCGGCTGGGAGGGGGGAACTATCGCGAATTTTTCGCGGTGGTTTTCCTCTTCCAGCCGCGGCCTTGGCTGCGGCTGCGGCTGCGGCCGCGGCTGGGAGGGGGGGACTATCGCGATTTATTTGCGGTGGTTTTCCTTCTCCCGGCCGCGGCTGCGGCCGTGGCTGCGGCTGCGGCCGCTGTCGCGGCTGCAGTTGGGGCTGCGGCTGCGGCCGCGGTTGGGGGGGGAACTATAGCGATTTTTTCGCGGTGGTTCTCGTCTCTCGGGCGCGGCCGTGGCTGCGGTCGGGGCTGCGGCTGGGGGCGGCCCAAGCGCTGCGAGGGTCGGTGACCGTTGCAAAAATATGTCGCGATTTTTTTCCAGCTGGTTCTCCCTCCCGGCCGCGGCCGCGGCTCGCGGTCCGGGGCTGCGGCTGCGGGGGGAGGGGGGCAGGGGGGCGAAGGGGCTAGCGTAGGGTCCAGCAGCGGGGGCAGGAGGCGCCGGGGGAAGCGGGGGCGGGGGAAGTGGAAGCGGAAGCGGAAGAGGGGGCGGAGTAAGGGGGGGCGGGAGCAGAAGGAGCGGGGGCGAGAGCGGGCGGAGCAGAATTGCGACCTGGAGGCGCAGAAGCAGGAGCGGCAGGGGCGGGGGCAGGCGGACTGGGACCGAGAGGAGCTCCGGCTGGAGGACCGGGGCCGGGAGGACCAGGAGCGGGGGGGGCGGGGGGGCCGGGGGGGGGGCTCCACGGGGCAGCAAGGAACAGCGCGGGGAGCAGGGGAGGGGAGCGAGCAGCAGGGGGGCAGCACTGGCGGCAGCGGAGACGGTGACGACGACGATCAAGCCGACGACGACCACGACGACAACGACGACGACGACGACGAAGAAGACGACGACGAAAGCAACGACGACGACGACGACGACGAAGACGGAGGGGCCGCCGCCGCCGCTGCTGCGCAGACGCCGCAGGCGCTCCTCTCTTCTCCTTTAGGCTCAAGGAGCCTTGGGCTTCAGCTGCAGCGCGGCCCGGGGGTCCGCTGTCGTTCCGCGGGGAGCGGCGGTGGGCTCTGGGGCCTCCTCTCGGGGCTAACCCGAGGGAGATCTGCTGTCTCACAGGAGATGGTGGGGCACCCGGTGAAAGCCCGGGACCTGCTGCTGCCTCCGGGTGGCAGTGGGGGAGTTGGTGCAAGCCCAGCAGAGCCGCGTGTCCCTGCGCGGACTGCGGCGCGCCCGGTGGAAGCCCGCGACGACCTCCTGCTGCCTCGTCCGGGGTGCGGCGGGGGAGCTGGTGAAAGTCCAGCAGAGCTGCGGTTCCCTCTTGGGAATGCGGCGCGCCCAGTGAGAGCCTGGGACTTGCTGCCCTCTCCGGGGGGGGGGCGGGGGAGCTGGTGCAAGCCCGGCAGAGCTGTGGGTCCCTGCGCGGACTGCGGTGCACCCGGTGGGAGCCCGGGAATTTCTCTTTTCAAGACCTGGGCTCTCCTGCCCGGGCTGCCCTTCGGGGTGTTCCTCGGAGCAGCCCCGAGGAAACGCTGGAGCCTGCAGTATCTGCGGGGGAAGGCTCGGCCGGGGGCCCCCTCCTCGGGGGGGTGTGCGCGGTTGTGCTCTCGAGTGGTCGAGAGAAACGTTGGAGTGATGCCGGCTCTCCCTCCGCGGGTGCTATGCGCGGACACCCCCGGCCCGTCAGGGTAGGGGTTAGCAGACCCTTCGCGGCAGTCGCTCGGGGGCCCCCTCTCCCGGGAGAGATAGCCGTGGAGGAGCAAGTCCGAGAGGCCCTCGCTCCCAACGAGGCTAAACAAGGGATCCTTGCGGCGGGCGCTCGGGAGTCTCTTCTCCCTTGGCAGGTAGCTGTTAGGAAAGCCCGAAAGCCCCAGCTCCGGCTGGGCCGCCAGTCGCTCGACGGCCCAGCTCGCGCTGGGCCGTTGCGCCCGGGCGAAGTCCTGCGAAAGCGGGCCGTGGCACCCCTCCAGGTGGCACTCGCTGCAAGGGGTCCGGGGGGCTCATCGTTTCGGGTATTTAGGGAGGAAAAGGATGTTTCGAGAGTGCGGAAGCGTGGCGTTGCGGTGGCGGGGCGGGAGCGGTGGGCGAACGCGACTGCGCTCGGCGCTCGGAGCAGGAAGCGCTCGCGAAATTTTCGCGGGCGTTTTCGGTTCCAGCACGGGTTGTGCGGCGCGGTGGATATTCTCTTGGAAGGAGGCGCTGGGAGGGGGAAACTATTGCGATTTTTTCGCGACGGTTTTCTGTTCCGGCGCGTGCCCTCTGGAGCGGAGCGAACGCTTCGGGAACTGTGTTCTCGGAGGGGGAGACGCTCGTGGATTTTTCGCGGGCGCCCTCGGCTGCAGCGCGGGCCCTGGCCCCGGTCGGCCGGCGGGCCAGCGCGGGCTGCGCGGCGCGGTGGATATTCTCCTTGAAGGAGGCGCTGGGAGGGGGAAACTATCGCGAATTTTTCGCGACGGTTTTCTGCTCCGGCGCGTGCCCTCTGGAGCGGAGCGGACGCTTCGGGAACTGCGTTCTCGGAGGGGGAGACGCTCGTGGATTTTTCGCGGGTGCTTTCGGCGGCGGTGCGGGCCCCGGCCCCGGTCGCGGCCGGCGGGCCAGCGCGGGCTGTGCGGCGCGGTGTATATTCTCCTGGAAGGAGGCGCTGGGAGGGGGAAACTATCGAGAATTTTTCGCGATGGTTTTCTGCTTCGGCGTGCGCCGTCTGGAGCGGAGCGGGCGCTTCGGGAACTGCGTCCTCGGAGGGGGAGATGCTCGTGGATTTTTCGCGGGTGCTTTCGGCGGCGTCGCGGGCCCTGGCCCCGGTCGCGGCTGGCGGGGCGGCGCGGTTCCTGGACTCGGCCGCCGTGCGAGTCCCAGTGGGCCGCTCTGACTGTTCGCCGTTGGAAGGCCGTGACCTCGCGAGTTTTTAGAGCGTTTTGACGCGGGGGGAGTTGATGTATTCGCCGCAAGCGATGTCGACGACGACAACGACGCCGACCACGATTGGTTTGGAGCTGACGACGACGTCTGCCCAGTCTCGGTCGCGGCCTCCGCCTTGGTCGTGGCCTTGGCCTCGGCTCCTGCCGCGACTTTCCGGGTCGCCTCGCTGCTCCTTGCAAGCTTCTGCGAATGCAGGGCGGCTGTCGGTTGTCGACTACGGGAGTTTCTTTGTTGGGTTGTCTCGGAAGTGTTTTCCTCTGTGCATTTGTGCTTCTGGCGGCTCCGCATGGAATATTGGTGATGCCACTGCGTTTTTTGCTGAGCGTCTGAGCAATGATGTAGGCGCCGGCATGGGCGGCGGAGCTGTTGAAAAGGCTGATATGGAGGTGGTGCTGCGGTGGCTCGAGATGCGACGCGCTGGCTTCTGTTTTTTCGAGCGAGCGCTACTTCGGATTTTTTTGCTGGGGCGGTTGCAGTTCCCTGGTGGCTCGGTGCGCCTGGCGCGGCGTGCGTCGGCTCGCTCCTCTGGCTCGACCGCGGTCACGTGGTGCGGATTGTCGACGACGATGGGCTTCTTCTTTCTGGCTCGCTCGCAGCGGGGGTGCCTTCCGCGGAAGCGTCTGACGCGCCGTGGCTGCAGTCGATTGCAGGCGCGCCGAAGAGGAGTGCACCGAAAGAAAAGGTTGCCGCGAAAAGCCAGCGAGGTTTGAATTTCCGCGGCGCGCAGAACCCAAATGTCATGGCGGGCGTTGCTGCGCGGCAGTGAAGCGCGACCGGTGAGGATGGGGCGTCGTCGTCGTCTGGCGAGGACATGCCAGTCATCCAGGGGGTCACCGTCGACGATGTCGATTCGGGCGATGCCACGGGGGCGTCCGTGCTTCGTCGACCTGCAGTTGCGGTCGCCGCGCGCGGCCGTGCGTCTGGGGATGGGAGCGATTCGGGTGAGGACATGCCGAGGCTTCCAGGGGTTACGGCGGAAGAGGATGGCGCGGGTGCTGCCCGGGGGCGATCGGGCGCCGATGCGCCGCAGGCAGCGGTTGCGGGGCGCGCTTTTCGGGGTGCGGCTTCGGCCACGGCGCCGCTGAGCGATTCTGATGGCGAGGCGATGCCTGTGATCCCTGGAGTGACCGTGGACGCTGGAGGTGCTGGCGATGGTGCAAGCGATGGCAGTGGTCCGGCCGCGCGTCCGCGCGGTGCTCGGAGAGCGCGCCGGAAGCGCGGGGCCGCGGACGGGGGGCTTGCGTCCGAGGCAAAACCTAAACCGCCCTAAGTGGCACCTAGAACATTTGCATCTGGCACCTAGAACTCGTCCGTCTTCGGGCCAACTGGCCTCGACGTAGCGCGCCCCTGAGCCGATGAGGACTTACCTTCCCTTGGAAGGAATACTCGACGTGAGTAGCCGCATGGCGTTTTTGTATTGTTTCCATATTGGATTCGCATTGGGTCATATTGGGGCCATAGGTGTCATATTTGAATCGTTGGATGATCTCGGGGTCGATTCGGCGTCGCGCGGTGCTTCTGGCTCCGTCTTAGCGCCACAAGGGCTTTTCTTGGGGTCATGTCGGGGTTTGTATGGGCCACCTTGGGATCATCTTGGATTCGCGGATTCGTTCGGGAACTACACTTGGGCCACGAAGTTGGGGTCGTCGTAGGGCCCTGTTGGGGTCGTCTTGGGACCATCGCGGGGTCACGGTGGATCGCGATTTTGTCATGGGGTCATCTTAGTGTCGCGTTAGGGTCCAGGGGCCACCTCAGGACCGCGGTGTCGCGTGAGGGTCGACTTGGGATCGCATTGCGATCGCGGGCCGCGACGGACTCCCTCCTGCTCACCATCCTACGCGGGATGGGGGGGGGGGGGGCAGCCAACCAGCGTGATCGCCGGCTGGCGGCGCGGGGTCGGTGTTCTGACCTTGGTGACAACGTCGATGCTTGTGAGGGTCGCAGGGCGTTCGGCGCCCGTGGGTAGTGCCAATATGGCCACGTGGCTAAGGGGCGGGACAAGAGAAAAAAAGACTTAGGAAGGAGTGGCAGCGAGGAGGGCGAGGAGGAGGCGGAGGAGGAGGAGGAGCAACTAGGAGGAAAAAGAGGAGGCAACGGAGGACGACAATGCATACGGATACACTAGAAGGAGGAGGGGGTGGGGCAGGAAGTGGACCAGGAAGAGGGGCAACAAGGGAAAGAGGGGTTAGAGGAGGGAAGGATGATAAGGAGGAGGACGACTAGGAAACGGAGTACTTGAAGGAGTGGAGGAGCATGAAGAGGCTGAGGACGAGGCCAAGTTGGCAAGTTGTTGCTTGCCCCCGAGGTACTCAGCGGCCTCATGAGCCCCCCGGAGGCCCATCACCTGCCAGAGACGTAGGGCAATGTACCGACAACAATCAAAACAAAACAAAACACTCGACCCCCGATCCTCGAGCGTCGGGGTGTCGATGATGCCTCTGCCGCTGTTGCTAGATAGTGCCTCTGCCGCTGCTGTTGCAGTTGTTGCAGCTGCTCTTTTCGCCGCTGCTGTTTCTTATGATGCTGGCTTCGCGCTCTGATGCTCCTCTTGTTGCTGCTGATGCTGATGTACCACCCTCCCGAACAAAACAACTTGATGAAAGTAGGCATTGGTCCATGGGGTGTTCTTGGGGTCGTTGCGACGCCGCGTTGAGGTCGTTACGTTCTGGGATCACCTTGAGGTCATATTGGAACCATATGGGAGTCTTTCGGAGGTGGTGCATCGATGACCGAAGAACCCACATCGGGCTTCGAGGATTGACAGCTGCAGAGCAATATGCAGGATAGCATCGGGGATGGAGCATCGCAGATCGGCATCGCGGGTCGACGATCGAGGTGCAAGGATCGAACATCGCGGATTGAACATCACGGGTCGATGATCGAGGAACGATCGTCGCAGATCGAGCGTCGAGGGTCGAATGCCACCAGCCCTGTAGAACGTGAGGTGGTCTAGTTCGGGAGCTCACCCTTCTTTCTTCTTAAACAGCCTCTCTCCCTACCTTCTCCCCTAGACCTTGCTGCAAGGACCTTGCAATACCCTGCGAAGCCCCCCTGCAAAGCCCCTTCAAAGGCCACTGGAATACCTTGCGAAGATCCTGCAAAGACCCTTGCAATACCCTGCAAACCAGACCCTGCAATACCCTGCAAAGACCCTTGAATGCCCTGCGATGACAGTGCAATGCCCTGCAATGACCCTGCAATCCCACAAGCCCTCCGGGCGTGGGTCGTCGAAGGGATTCTCTCTTCCAGCCCCAGAATACAATGCATAGAAGTGGCGCGTCACGTGCGTGCCCATTCCCCGACAAGGGCCCCCCGAAAGGGCCTCAAGAGTGACCATAAGGACTCCAAGAGGGCCCGAGAGGCTCTGGGAGAGCCCCAAAGGGACCCCACGATGACCCCCACGAGGGCCCCAAGAGGCCCCCCCGACGGATGCTACAACTGGGGTGTGCGTTTGTGTGCGTTGTAGCATCCGTTGGGGGGCCTCTTGGGGCCCTTTTGGGGGCCTCTGGAGGCGGTGGTGGGGCCCGCGGAGGGGTCCAAAAGAGCCTCGGAAAAGGGGCCCAAGAGGGCCCCAAGAAGTCACCCGATGGACGCTAGAACCGGGGGGGTGCGTTGTGGCATCCGTTGGGTGCCGTCTTTGGAGCAATCTTGGGGCCCTCTTGGAGTCCTACTGGGGCGGTCTGAAGGCGCGGGGGGAGCCCGCAGACGGCCCCGATGGGGCCCCAAGACTGCCCCAAACGAGCCCCAAGAAGGCACCAGACGGATGCTACAACACGGGGGGCGTTGTAGCATCCGTCGGGGGCCATCTTGGGGCCTCTTGAGGCCCTCCGAAACCGCGCTGGAAGGCCCTGGAAGGCCCCGAGAGGGCCCCAAGATGACGCCAAGAGAACCTCAGGGTCCAACGACCTGTCACAAAACACCTTGTTCGTGACGGCCGACAGCGGGCCCCAAGAAGGCCCCAAAGGGGCCCAAGGGACAGCCACGTGGGCCTCTCGTGCATGACAAGTTTTGTAAACGACCACTCTTGTATATGACACGTCTCGTATGCGACTACTATTATAGATGGCTCCTCGGATCCAGAACAGGCCCGACCACTGACAGATTTTGCGGATGTCTCTGCCGGAGGACCTCTGGCCAGAATCCCACCAGGCTTCTGGGCGCAGCTGGTCTACAGCGTTTGCTCTTCCATCGTCCCTTTTCCCCTTTGTGGATGGGTTTGCCCCTCCCTCTCCCCCTCTCCCCCTGGGTTTGGGCGGGGGGGCGGGGAGGCGCTGGAGCGTCCAAGATGGCCCAAGATAGCTCCAAGATGGCCTCAGAGCGCCCAGGGTGACATCCGGGGTGGGTTAAGATGGCTCAATATTGTTTCCAATATGCTTCAAAATGCCAAAAGATCGCCCCAAGACGGGTTCAAATGGCTTTGGTGCCTCCAGAGGACGCCCCCAACAGGCTACAACCCTTCCCAAACCTAAATGTATTCGGTGTTGTTTGACTTCTCGCCTTGTCGCTTCCAGGAAGCCTCGAGACGGTTCCAAGATGGCCCAAGGCCCAGGAGGGCTCCAAGACAGCTCCAAGAGCGCCCTAAAAGCCTAAGAGGGCCCCAAGAGGCGATTATAAGCTGCTTTCGAGGTGCAGGGCAAATTATCCCCGCTGTGTGAGCAACACATACTTTTAACACCACGTTGGCTTTAAAAGGATGTTTGCTTTTCGGAGGTATCTTTGGGGGGCGTTTGGCCCAAGGGGGCTCCAAAATGGCCCTATATGCTTCAAGATGGCATCAAAGATGGCGCAAGATGGCCTCCAAGAGATCATGCCGCTCTAAGACGGGTGCAAGTGGCCCAGATCCTTCCCAAGCCTTGATCTAATCAGTGAGTTTGGCCTTCTCGCAGGCTCGCTTCCGATAGCCTATGCCTCAAGATGGCTCCAAGAGGGCCCAAGAGAGGCCCAAAAGGGGCCCAAGAGGCCTCCGAGACAGCCCCAGGAGCGCCCAAGAGTGCCCCAAGAGGCGATCTTAGGGACTGTAGACGGGCAGCGCTAATTGACCCCCCCTCATCTTTGATCAACACACACACGCACACATTGAGAACACACACACACACAGGTTTGATTGTGTTTAGCTTTTCGGGGGCCTCTGTGGGAGTCTTTTGGCGCAATAGAGCTCCAAGGTGACCCCATATGCTTTGACATAGCTGTAAATGCGACGCAATCCGGCCACAAAGTATCCAAGATGGCCTCCAATATGCCTCCAAGAAACACCATGATGGCCACAAGATGGGAACACCTGGCAACGGAGACTTTCAATGACGCCCACGAGAAACCCAAACCCTTTTGCGAACCTAAATAACATTAATGACGTGTGCCTTCTCGCTTGTTCGCTCCCGATGGGGTTCTGAAACCCCACCGAAATGGCTCCACGATGGCCGAAGAGGGCCCAATGAGAGGCCCAATATGGCCCCAAGACAGCCCCAAGAACGCCCAAGAGCGCCCCATTCAAGAGGGGCAGCGCTGATTGAGGGCTCCCACTTCCGAGATCGATGTCCTCCAAGATGGCCCAAGAAAGGCATCCACGGCCTCTCAAAGAGTTGCAAAATTGCTTCAAGAAGCGCCCAAGAGTTCCCCAATAAGACAATGAGAGGCCCCTTAAGCGGCCCCAAACAGGCCCCAAGACCCCCCCCAGAAGCACATAAATATGCCTAGAGAGGTCCCCAGGGCCGCCAAGAGAGGCCCCAAAGACGCCCCAAGAGGCCTCCACGGAATGCCCCAGAGATATCCCTAGAGACTCCGAAACGCATCCAAGAGGCGTATGTCCCTCATGCTCGCCCTCCTCCTCATTCTCCCCCTCCTCATCCGCCAATGCCTCCTCCTTCTCCCTCCTCCCTCATCCCTCATCCATCCCCCTTTTCCTTCGAGCGATAACGGGTACCCCTTCTTTGCTCTCACGCTGCTTTGATTACCTCAACTCGCCTGGGCATCGTTTCTGGATGGGCTGGTTGGGGATACGCGAAGCGTCAATCAGTTGTTGTGGCCACAACAGGACATTTTTGGAAATGCGCATACGACGCGCACCACACACATGCAGAGATATGTACATATGTGTACACACGTCGTGCACTATATGTGATACATTATGCGTGTAGCACGATCTATATATGGTGCAACATTGTTGGTGTCATTCGTCCGTGCTGCTATATACTGGGACCATACGTTCGGTGCAATCTACATGATGCAGCCAACGCGTTGTCTTACATGTCGTGCAATATACACGGTGCTGTCCATATGTATATGTTGCGATATACACATACATACACACATTGTCGGCGTCTGTACATGTGCACAAACTATATGTGCGTGCGTGCCTACACACATGTGGCACAAACAGCGGGATGCAATCGACGCGGTGCAATGGGACGCAGCTTTTGGTGTGCAACATGGGTTATGCATTGAATGTGATGTGGTCTATGATCTGCAATCTGGGTGGTAATGTGATGTTTCGACCTATAGTGTGCCTTCGGTTGGATGTGATGTACATGTGTGATATGTGCGCGGTCCAGAGTGCAACCTTCGTCATCACCACGTCATCATCGCAGCCAATCCATCGCACGCCGCCGTCACGCCATCATCATCACGTCATCGGCACGTCATCATCATCACGCCATCATCGCCACGACGTATCATTGCATCATGAATCACGTCGTCATCTTCGCATCCAAATAATGGTCACGCCGTCATCAAAACTACGTGAAGAACCAAACCGATTTGATTTTGCGCACTGAGCAAGAGTTCATCGATCTGGCCTTGGAAACCCACCGAATCCAATGAGGCTGACCCCCCAGGGGGGGGGGTCAGTCTCATTGGATTCTCTTCTAGACAGGCATTCCGCCCACCAAGCCTTCCGGAAGACCCTCCCGGGACATTTTCCGGCGGCCATCGTCCAAACCGGCAACATGCTCATTGGAGTCGGCCGGTCTCCAATGAGGGCGCCTTCCCGGGAGAGTCTTCCGGGAGCCAATTCCGGCTTGAGGTCATGGTGCCCAGGCCTCCCGGGAGCCAATTCCGGCTTGAGGTCATGGCGCCGGGTCCTCCCGGGAGCCAATTCTGGCTTGAAGTGTGCCTCCCGGGGCCTCCCGGGAATCAATTTCGCTTTGGGGCCCGGCCTCCCGGGAACCAATTCCGGCTTCAGGCCGGCGCCTCCCGGGGCCCGTCCTCCCGGGGTCTCCCGGAGCCTCTCAGGGCCTCCCGGCCAGGTGCCTCGCGCGATGGGTGGGTGGGTGTGTCGGGGGTTCAGCTGGTGGATGCCCGTGGGCGCCTCGTTGCGCGCTTTGTTCGCTGTTTGCGGATGTAGATTGCACGTCGATTGCGCTCTATAGCTTGGAGCCCATAAATTGCACCCTGGTCCGCGCACATATTGCACTACTGCACAAATTCATCACGTCCCATCCATGGAGCGACACAGACTGAAGCATGAGCCCACCACCCATACTGCATCAATCCTTTTCATGGCACAGCAAATATTACTTACCAAACGTTTGTACCACATTGCACAACGTCGTGGACTCACGCATGTATTTGTCTATGTATGTATGTACGTACACATACATATGTAGATATACAAAAAGCCGCGCATGTCGCAACAAACACACATGTATAGCAGCATTGATATTGCAGTACATATAATGCATCGCATCTGTTGCATCGTGCATATTGCACCGAACGGATGTCACCGTGTATATCATAATGAGCACAATGCACAAACAATGTTTCAATACTTAGATTGTACCACACGCATAGTGCACAGCATACATTGCACGACGTGTGTACAACTGTGTTTGTATAACGAATGATGTGTTCATGTGCATTCCGAAAACAGTTGTACTGACTGTCTTCTTGTGGTAAGAGTCATTCACTGACGCTTCGCATGCCCCCAGCAGCCCATCCAGAAACGATGCCCTGGCGAGTTGAGGTGATCAGAGAAGAAGCGTGGGAGCAAATGCGGGGGTAGCTTTTCGTCCGAAGGAAAAGGGGGATGGACAGGGGAGGACGGAGCGGGCGATGATCAAAAGGAGGGCATGCAGAGGGGCCGGAGACATCTTGGATGTCCCTCGGAGTCTCTGGGGATGTCTCTCCGGCGCCTCTCGGAGGCCTATTGGGGCGTCTTGGGGGCCTCTTGGCGGTGGGGGCCGCCTGGGGGCCTCTTGGGGCCTCTTACGGAATTTTTTGTGGCCTCTTGGGGGCGTCTTGGGGCCTCTTGGGGGCTTGTTGAAGTATTTTGTTTGCCCTTCGAGAGGCCTCTCCTGGCATCTTGGAGGATATCGGTATCAGATGGGGGGTCCTCAATCAGCGTCACTCCTATTGAGTCCCCAGAATCGCCTTTTGGAGCCCTCATGGGGCGCTCTTGGGGCCGTCTTGAGGCCATCTTGAGCCCCATATTGCAGCTCTCTAGGGCCAACACCCTCCCGCAGAGGCCTTCGAAAATCCAACATCTTTCAAAGCTAATCTGTTTGTCAATGTGAGTGTGTGTTAATCAAATATTCCTCTAGTTTCACCGCTCCGCTGACCTCTGGGGATCTCGCCGCGCGATCCCTTGCCGATGAAAATATGTGTTCATCAAACACGAAGGGGGGTATTAGCGATGCCTCTCTCCAGCCCCTCCAATCGCCTTTTGGGGCGCTCTTGTGGGGCTCTTAGGCGCTCCTTTGGCTGTCTTGGAGCCCTCTTGGGCCCCTCTTGGGTCTCTCTTGGGCCCTCTTGGAGCCATCTTAAAGGTCTTGGGAGGACATCGAAAGCGAACGGGCGAGAAGGCCAAGTTCATTGATTCTCTTTAGGTGTGGGGAGGATTTGGGCCTTTGGGGGGCGCCCTGGACAGGCCCCAATGCCACTTGGACCCGTCTTAAAGCGGCCTGGGGACCTCTTGGAGGCATCTTGGAGGCCATCTTGGGCCAACTTGGTCCATCTTGCGCCATCTTTGAAGCCATCTTTAAGCATCCGGGGCCCCAAAGATGCCCCCCCGAAGAGCAACGAATCGTCAAAACCAATGTGTTCAAAGTTTTTCTTGATCGAAGAGGGAGCAAACTGGCCTGCCCCTCGAAATCACTTCTTGGGGCCCTCTTGGGGCATTCTTGGGGCGTTTTTGGGTGCTCTTCGAGCTGTCTTGGAACCCTTTTGGGCCCCTCCTGGGCAATATCGGGCCATCTCGGAGCCGTATTCAGGCTTCGAAAGCCCATCGGAAGTGAACAAGCGACAATTCAAACAAACACCTCTGACCCTTAGACGTGGGAGAGATGTTGGCCTTTGGGGGTGTCCTTCGGAAGCCTCAACGGCCCTTGGACCCGCATTGGGGCGATCTTTGGGCATCTTGGAGCACCTTGGAAACCATCTTGAGCCATCCTGGGTTATATTTAAACAATATTGGATGTCATCTTGGGCTCTCTAATGCCCTCTGGGAGCCATCTTGGGCCATCTGGAGCGCTCCAGCGCCTCCCCGCCCCCCTGTCCAGACCCAGGGGGAAGGGTGAGGGGGGACCCCCTCGCAACCCCCTCCCCGGAAGATGGAAGAGGAAATGCTCTAGACCACCGGTGCCCAGAGGGCTGGTGGGATTCTCGCCAGGGGCCCTCTGGCAGAGACATCCGCAACATCCTTCAGTGGTCGGGCCCGTTTCGCTTGGGACATCCTCACAACTCTGGGTTCTGATAAGGTCGGGTCCGAGGGGCAATCTATAACAGAAGTCGTATGCGAGACTGCTCATGCACAAGAGTGGTCATATGCAATGTCATGCACGGGAGGCCCACGTGGCTGTCCCTTGGGCCCCCTCGCGGTGCCCTTTGGGCCCGCGGGGGGCCGTCTTGGGCCTTTCTTAAGGGCCCTCCAGCGCGGTCTCGGCGGGCCTCCTCAGGGCTCCAAGAGGAGCCAACAACCTGTCGCGAACAAGGCCTTGTTCGTGACAGGTCGTTGGGCCCTCTTGAGGCTCTCTTGGCGCCCTCTTGGGGCCCCAAGACGGACCTCTCGGTGCCCTCCAGGGCCCTCCAGTGTGCTTTCGGAGGGCCTTCACAGGGCTCCAACAGGGTCCCCAACGGATGCTACAAAGCACCCCCCTGTTGTAGCATCCATCGGGTGCCCTCTTGGGGCTCTCTTGGGGCCCTTTGCAGGCCCCCCCCACCCGCGCCTTCAGAGCGCCCGAGTAGG
>CAUYUJ010001087.1:0-81698 GCA_963575745.1 Prorocentrum cordatum
TGTCGTCAGCGACGTCGCCCCCCTGTTCCTCACCGTGCCCCCCTTCCCCCGGGGAAAAGGAAGAGGAGGAGGAGGACAAAAAAAGGAGGAGGAGGAGGAGGGGGACCAGTGTAAACCCAAAACGTACTCACGATGTTGGGATACACCCTCCCTCTTCATAGGCCCCTAAAAGGGTTCATTTCCACTGAGGGAATTGCCCTGTAGGTGGACAGCCGTGTGAAAATCTTGAACCGTGCCAGAAAATCTATTCTGAGGAGTCCACCGCCACGAGTTAACCTGACTGACGCGTGGCGATCTTGAATAGTGCCAGAACACCATTCCTGGGACTTCAGCACCGCGAATCAGCGTCCCCGTTGCGCCCTGACAGTCCTGAGTCGCTCCAGGGTTTTATTCCTGGTACGCTAGCCATGAGAATAAATGCAACTCTTGTTAATGTTCAAAGCGAACGCGCGCGTCGCTGGGGCGAGGGTCACATTTTGCAAACGAGCCGCCCTCAATCCGTGAAGCTCTTGCAAATGTTGCTAACGAGTGTGCACGGCGCTCGTGCGAGAGCCACATGTTGAAAACGAGCAGCCCTCAATCCGTGAGGCTCTTGCGATTATTTTACACGGATGCGCGCGGCGCTAAGGCGAGAACCACATTCTGAAGACCACCCGCCTCAATCCGCGAAGCTCGTGCAATTGTTTCAAACGAGTGTGCGCGGCACCCAGGCGAGAACCACATTTTGAAATCGCGCCGCCCTCAATCCGTGTGCGCGGCGTTGGGGCGAGAGCCACATTTCGAAAGCCACCCGCCCCCAATCCGTGAAAGTCTTGCGAATATTTATATCGAATGTGCACGGCCCTCGGGCGAGAGCCACATGTCTAGAACCAGCCGCCCTCAATCCGTACAGCTCTTGGTACTACGGCGAGAACCATATTCTGAAAACCACCCGCCCTCAATCCGTGAAGCTCTTGCGCATGCTTAAAACGAGTGTGCGCGGCGCCCAGGCGAGAGCCACATTTTGAAAACGAGCCGCCCTCAATCCGTAAAGCTCTTGCAGTTGTTTAAAACGGATGCGCGCGCAGTGCTAAGGCGAGAACCACATTCGGAAAATCACCCACCCTCAATTCCGGAAATCCTTGCACCTGTTTTAAACAACTGTTCGCGGCTCTCAAGCGAGAACAACATTTTGAAAACAAGCCGCCCTCAATCCGAGGAAGTCTTGCAAATGTTCAAAACGAATGTGTGCAGTGCTAAGGCGAGAGCCGTATGTTGAAAACCACCCGCCCTCATATGTGAAGTTAATTGTTGCTGATTTCTAAACTTCCGGATCATGGATGGTAAGGCAGTGTCAAACGAAACGCCCGGCCCGGCCTTTTCGACCGGCCTCTGGGCGCGACAGGGAGGAGTTAGGAATGGAGGAGGAGGAGGAGGAGGAGGAGGAGGAGGAGGAGGAGGAGGAGGAGGAGGAGGGAGGAGGAGGAGGAGGAGGAGGAGGAGAAGGAGGAGGAGGAGGAGGAGGAGGAGGAGGAGGAGGGAGGAGGTGGAGGAGGAGGACCAGCCTCGAGGCAGCGGGGTGACCCCCCCGCCACACCGCCACGCCGCCCCCCTCCCCCCCTCCCAGGGAGGACGGCCCGCGGACGCCGTCGCCGCTGCGCCTCGCGCGCCCGCCGAGAGCCGACCCAGGACGTGCCGCCGGAGAGGGACAGCCGCACGTGGCTCGCGCAGGCGCGGCCCCCCCGCGCGCTGCCCGAGCCGGAGGAGGGCCCGTCTCGAGGCAGCGGCGGCGCTCCGTGGCGCTCCGCGCCCCCTCGCGGGGCCTCCCGGAGGCCTCCTCGCTGCCACGGCGGCATCCGCGAGAGGGCCCCGAGCGGACCCCAAAAGGCTCCCCCGAAGCGGTCCCAAGAGGGCCTGGCGAGGGCTCCCGAGAGGGGAGGGGGGGCGAAGTCGAGCACTCCCCTCCTCGGATGCAGCTCCTGGGAGGTCACATTCTGCTTTCGCCCTGGTCCGAAATCGGGCTTAATCCAGCTTGATCCCGCTTAGAAATCCCGCTCAATCTGGCTTAATCCTGCTTAGTCCGAGGCCCACTCCGGCGCAACAGCTCCCAACTGGGGCTTACTCCCCCTTCATCTTTCCGACGCGAACCTCCCAGCAGCTGCCTCCTAGAACCCCTCTCCCTTGACCGCTGCTCGCCACCGGTCAGAACGGATCCCGGCAGGGGCCCCAGGGGTCGACTCGGAGCCCAGACCCCCGACGTAATGATTAGTTCGTTACGTCGACCCCAGAGTTCTCGACCCGTTCCCCAGGACCGGCCTGTCATCCCGAGTCGTGTTCTGACGCTCCCGAGGCCCGGTGAGGGCCCCCAGAGGCCGAAAATGGCGAAAAACCGAGGCCGAAAATCATTTTTTCGTTACTCGAGGGCCCAGGGCCCCCAGAGGCCGAACATGATTTCTTCGCTACTCGAGGGGGTCGACTCGGAGCGGCGCTGGGGCGGGCGGGCGAGGAGCCGCCGTGGCCTCTCGGCTGGCCCTCCTCCGGCTGGGGGCGGCCCGGCAGGGCGCGCGGCCCGCGCCACGGCGGGCGGAGCTCGTGGCCGCGTCGGTCTGCGGCCCCGCCTCCCGCAGGCCTCCTCGCGCTGCGAGAGAAAAGTCACGACGCGGGCGAGTTTTCCCGTCTTTTCGGCCTCCCGGGGGCCTCTCCCGGGCCTCGGGGCCGTCGAAAAAACGACCCAGGACGAAGAGCCGGTCCCGGGGAAGGGGTCCAGGCCTCTGCAGGGGTCGACGCTGTGAAGACATCGCGATCGCCGGGGGTCTGGGTCTCTGCCCGTCCCGCACGGGGGGCGGCCGTGTCTCCGAGGAGGCCGAGCGGAGACGACGGCATGGGGGCCTTCGGGTGGGCCCCTCGTCGCCGCGGCTGGACGCAGCCCGGACAACCGGTGCGTCGGCAGCCCGGGAGGGCTCCAGGGGCCGATTTTCGACTAGACGTAAGAGTGACCTTTCGCCGGAGTGACCTTTGGTGCGGGCACAGATGGGCCCCCAGATGGCTCAAAACGAAGCAGGAGCAGCGGCTTGCGCGCCCAGGTTTGGTCCCCCCGCGGCCCCCAAAAGGCCGCGCACCAAAGGTCACTCTTGCCCAGGGTCACTCCTGCGTGTAGTCGAGATTCCGAGCCGCCGTGGCCTGACTGCTCGACTGCTCCGCGCGTCGGCAGGGGCTGAGAGCACCGGCGTCCCCCAGTGCCGGCGCTGGGCTGCCGCCAGCGCCCCTGGTGCGATGGGGTGCCTGCCGAGCTGCTCACGCGAGGGGACGCCCCAGTGCCTGCACGCTTCGGCCCTCGTCGGACCCTTGTGGGGCGCCGCCGCTGCCTCGCTCCTGCGCTGGTCCAGCGCGGGCGGGCTCCGTGCAGTGGCCGCGAGGGGAGGGAGGGCAGGCAGGGAGGGGGGGAGACAGAGAGAGAGAGAGAGAAGGGGAGAGCAGAGGAGAGCAGAGCACGTGTGGTGGTTCCTGGAGGCGTCCAGCAGCGGCGTGAAGCTGTATGTAATCGAGAGCGCGATGGTGGCCGTGCAGTACGGTGGGGGCGTGGATTAAGGAGCGCGCCTGGGAGGCGTCAGATCCCGGGGGATTCCTCGTCTGACGACGGCGGCAGTGATATCCATGGCCAATGCACGATTGGGCTTCCTTCAGCTTCCGGGCCTCGGATTCCGTCTCCGAGTGTTTCTTGTCCAGTGCTTTCGCCGTGCCATAACCGGACCATTCAGGAAGAGCCGCAGCGGAGAGAAGGAGCGAAGCCCCTGCAGGAGGAGGAACGAAGCCCCCGCAGGAAGAGCCGAAGCGGAGAGAAGGAACGAGGTCCCTGCAGGAGGAGCCCCAGCAGGAGGAACCGAAGCGGAGAGGAGGAACGAAGCCCCTGCAGAAGGAGGAGCGAAGCCCCCGCAGGAGGAAAGCCGCAGTGGAGAGGAAGAGGAGGGGCGGAAAATTCGCGCGGGTGAGCGGCAGCAGCGCGCGGGGAGGCGGCGTGGCAGAGGGGGGACGAGATCAGAGGGGGCAAACAGACAGTAGGCAAGAAGTCAGAGGAGGAAACGGTACCCATACCGCTACCTTTGCTTCGTTTTCGCTTGGGCCTCCCGGGAGGCCTTCGTCGCCACCGCTGGATTCGCCTCGAAGTTCTGGTCAGATGGTCAGAACGCACTCCAGGAGAGGTCCGGCGAGTAGCGGCATCGGTACCTCTTGGTTTCCCCAAGAAGCTGATTCGTGGCAGGCAGTGCTGATGGGCCCGCTTTCCACCACCACCACCATAAGTCGGAGGGAGGAAGGATGACAGGACCCCGTGCTGAAAAGTCCCAGGGCGCCGCACGACGAGCGACCAGGGCGGCTGTGACCAGCCAGAGCAGCGCCAACGGTCTGGGCCATGCCCCCGTGGCGTGCTAAGTGCGCGAACAGGACGGGCAAGGAGACCGTGCTCCGCGCGCCCTGTTCGGGGTAGGGGGCGCCGGAGTCCGTGCTCCGACGCCCAACCTACCCACCACCCACTCCATGGTCCATGGGCGGCCGCTGGCGATGAGAGCAATTTTCTCTCCCCTTGGCCCCCTTACGGGCAAACAAGGGTGACGATCGGGCTGCTACCCGCCTGTTTTCCTGGGAAGGGGTCCCAGTGGCACAGGTGCCTGGTGGAGGACGAGGAGGGGGAGGACGGAGAGGAGGAGGCGGAGGAGGAGGAGGAGGAGGGGGAGGAGGAGGACCCCCTCCCCCTCCAACTTATGGTGATGGTGGACGAAAACACGCCCATCAAGTGCTTCTGACAAAAAGGATAACTTTGGACTGCCGTAGAGCTCCGCGCCGCCAGCAGCAGCGCGCCAGCAGGGCGTCGATGCGAGCGCGCGGTGCGGCTGGCTGCCGGGGCAGCTGCCGGGGGCAGTTGCGGCTTAAGATTGCCGTAGCGGTTGTCAGCTTGCAGAGTGGTTTCGGGATTGGCACGCTCGGCTGCGCTAAGCAGGAGCCATCTCCATCTCCATCTCCCCTCCTCCTCCTCCTCCTCCTCCTCCTCCTCCTCCTCCTCCTCCTCCTCCTCCTCAGGTGCCAAGGCTGACGTACCGACCATTCTCAGTACCGAGTGTCCATTTCCTGCGGGTTCCCCGCCTGCGCACTCTATCCCCCGCCCTTTCTCTTTGCCATCCCTCCCGCTATCCCACATGGCACGGAGCTCTGTTGTGCACAATGTATGCCCGCTTGTTCAACACGGTCGGGCGGAAGTTGTCACTTCGGCGTATGACACGAAGAATATACAGTTGGGTCGGAGACTACGACGTAGGATCGGACGACACATGCACGAGCATCACAGATCGCACACGTCACACTCTCACTTGGGGGTACGGCCGATCCCCGTTCACTGAAGCGCCCGCGGGTGTGTAAATACGACTTCGGAAACAATCTTTGCGAGCGTCACGCATCCAGTCAGTGTGTCCCCCACCAGAGGCGCTTCAGGGGCGACTTGGGGCTGTCTTGCTTCGTTCGGGGTATTTTGTGGGATGTCCGGGGAAGCTGCAAGGTCGTTCTGGATTTGCCGCGCTCCTCGGGCTTATGCCTCCGTAAGCCGACGGACAAGACAGGGATGAAGGCAATCCGTCCTGCTCATAGGACATGTCCGTTCAGTGGGGATTTTTCTGAACATGTGGGACGAAGATGCGAGGTATGTTACTCCGACAAGGTGCATCCCCCGTATCTGCACGGTGGCTCACGACACCGTAGAAGGGAATCGGCGATACAACTCAAGCCCGCATCTAATTAGCGGCTCTCCCAATTTAAGGCATCTCATTGCACGGTTTTCTATGATCAGACCAACGCGTTTGGGGGCAGTTCACTCGCTGCATGTGACGATGCCGGTTGCCACACCTTGACCCACAAGACGCGCTCGTTGGACATGCATATAATCACAATCGCGTTACATCGTTGGATTTTGCCGATGGGGAGGGGCATTTCAGAGCGAGGGGAGGGCGTGCTACGGGGAAATCAGGCAGCGCCCGTAAAATACACGCGCAGGTTCGACAGTTGCGCTCTTGCTCCCTAGGTTGATCTGCAGCAGAAAAAAGTGGACGGTCAACTGTTTCTGCGCACGCGCCCCCTTCGTTGAGACCTGGGGGCCAAGGTTAATGTCGGTGCGACGATCTTCATGGATGGCATTGCTCACGAGTGCGTCGCGAGCACCTCGGGGGAGATGAGATTGGCCGTCGCCGGCGCGAGTTTGAACGTGGATGCGCGCCTGTACCGGGTAGGGGGGCACAAAGCATTATTACGCAGAATATCGTGCCCCGATTTGTCGGAGTTGGGTCGCAGGCGCAGTCTAAGATCTTCACATCTACACAGCATGCGCGCAGCATGCCAGGTCAAGTCTGTCAGCGCGCACCGCATCTTGGCATGCAGTCTCACCGTAACTCGACAACCTCGCATCAAAAGCATGCGATAAAGGAGGGTATGCAGATGGCCTGGTATTGCATTATTGCATGGGCAAGTTTTGGTTTCGTCCTCGGGTTCATCGGAGCATCTCGTTGGTTCTTATCCAGGCTCGTGTTCAAGGAGTAGCCTTAAATGGCGCGCACCAGTTCGCCGCCGCGGCTGGAGATGACGATCCAATTGACGGTCTGTTACCGATGTGGGGGTGCGGGGGGGAGGTGGGGGGGAACTATTGAGAAGAGAAGCCGTTATAGAACATGTTCGACCTGATGGGGGCACTGAGTACACGACTCTGCAGACGCGACAAGTGCGGCGACGGCTTGGCATGGCCCCAGCACAGCTAGAGCTACGCATGCGGCGCCTCGCATGGCTCCAGCAGGTGGCCAATCATCCGCGCGATAACCAGCAACTAACTGCAGCTATGTTCGGGCAGCTCACAGAGGAGACGGACCCAGCCATCCATGAGCGGCAACTGCATCGGGATTCAGAAGGACAGTTTCGGGGCAGTCCATGGGCGCTACAAGCAGCGATTGAGATAGCCACCATCGCGCATCTTGGAAATGGCACAGAATTTCTGCATGATATCGAGGGTAATGTTTCATTGGCGTCACCCCGCAGTTCTGTGAAAGGCTCCAGAAGATCAGCGTGGCCAAACCACGTCGTTGTTTTGTAGGGGCGGGGGGATTTGCGGGTCAATGCTGCAACTATCACTGCCAACGCGCATGATGAATCCATGGCTGAACCACCACCTGCGCTAGTCTGGGCATGCAACGGAACTGCCAGCAGTGGGGAAATGCATGGGTTCACGTTTTATTCGCAAACCGCGCGGCATACGCGCGTGCTTTTTGCGAGAGGAGGTAGTCGCGGACATCGAGCATTGAGCCAACAATTCCCTACCATCACGAACCAATGCCCTTGGTGCATGAGCGCACGTGCGACGCGAGCGATGTCGCAACGGCACGTCTGACGGCTTTTTTTCTATAAGGACCATGCATGTCGCTGCGATCGCAGCCGCGTGCATCACGAGGCAGTTCGGCCCCTGGCACTGCCTTGCCTGGCTTGCGGCCTGGAGCACGTTGCGCCCAAGCCGCTTCAGCGGCATCTCGGACCGCGCGTCGGCCTGCCCAGCGCAGCCCAGCCAGCTCGTTTTCACGGTGGATGGCGCCGTCGGGGATCGCTGTCGACCAGGCGAAGCTCGCGGAGGCCCGGAAGAGGCTGGCAGCGGACTCTCCAGAGAGATCTCCTTCGGCGGCGGCTCCCACGGCGAGCGCGCCCCCAGGCGGCGGCGGCAGAATGCTGCAGCAACTTCGGCGGCGCTCGGGCGGGCGGGGGGGGGGGGGGGGGCGCAGCCCTGGGCGCCGACGAGGCCGACGGGGGGGCGGCGAGCGACGTGGTGAAGCTCCAGCTCAACGCAGCGCAGCGAGCCAGAGCGTTGGAGGCGGGATGCCCGCTGTCGACACGGTTGCTGCCGATGGGCGACGATCTAAACGCCGTGGCGATGGCATCTCTCGAGCAGTATATGGACATCGCCAGGGCGAAGCTCGCGGATCATGGACAGGGCCATCCAGGTCTCGTCGCGGCGCTGGGAACGCCAGCCACCGACGCCCAGCTCCTGCGGGAGGCCGGGGTCAAGAACGAAGCCAAAGTTTTCGCCGATTCGTGCCCATGGTCAAGGGGCTGCCGATGGCAGCGGCGGCGGAGCATCTAAGCACTGGGGTTTCAAAGCAGTCTGCGCGGAGAAGGGCGCTCCTCAGAAAGCGCGGCAGATCCGCCGCGCGTATTTCGTGAACGCGTGGACTGTTCTCGGCGGGGGAGATGGGCAGCATGCCCGAGATAGGCCCCCCTCCCAGGGCAGCGCAGGAGAGGAAAGCGCAGGGCAGTCTGGAGCGGTTCCCGCGCAGCGCCGAACACCGTAGGTCAGTGAGCAAAGCACTGTGCACCAGGGTGGAGAAGTGAGCAGTGGCGCTGTGAGGCCTGGGCTCGGACAGACCGTGCTCGAGAGAGAGAGCGAGTGCGTTTTCGAGGCACGTGGGAAACCCCTTGACCCACCTGTCTGTCCAGAAGAGACGACGAAATGCGTACAAGGTGGCACATGCATTGTTTCCCATATGTTGTGTGTAGCGTTTGTCGCAGATCGTCTCACTCAGCGCGCGTGTCTTTCATCTTGTCGCATAGTATCTCGTCTTGCCCGGTGTCTTCCGCCTGCTACAGCCATGGGTCCTGGAGAGGGAACCGCGAGGGACGGCACTTGTTTGCCATCGGCGGGGACACTGCGCTCCGATCCCCGTCCATCGGTCGCTATCGCTTACAGCTTTCGGGCACTTGACCTCCGATGCTTGCCGTCGCCGCCTCTTCCTCCTCCTCAACCTCCTCCTTTCCCTCCTCCTCTCCTCCTCCCTCCCTCCTCCCTCCTCCTCCTCTCCTCCTCCTCCTCCTCCTCCTCCTCCTCCTCCTCCTCCTCCTCCTCCTCCGTCCTCCTCTTCCTCTCCTCCTGGTCCTCCTCTCCTCCTCTTCCTCCTCCTCCTCCTCCTCCTCCTCCTCCTCCTCCTCCTCCTCTTCTTCAAGCCTTGAACATGAGGGCACGCCGCCCTCCTCCTCCTCCCCTGTCCTCCAGCAGGGGAGGGCAGTAGTAATGAGACGGAGAAGCCGGCATAGGAGGAGAGGGGGGAGGAGGAGCGGCAGCGGCTATCAGGAGCGGAGGGACAAAGAGAGGGGGACGGCCGATGATGTTGAAGTGGTCAGGCCTCTGGGGTGCCGCAGAGAAGGGTGCAGAGGGCGCACACGCGCCTGCACATGACCCACACCAAGAAGCGACGCGGGTCAAGCGGAGGAGCAGGGTGGCCCCTTCACTACTGCCCCCTTCACCACTGCCCCGCTCCGAGAGGTGGGACGCGCTTCGAACAGGGTCGAAGCCGACCGAGGCTGCCGCGATCACTCCCTGATCCCTGCAGAGGCCGCGGCCGCACCAGCTGCAGCGGCCTCGCCGGCGCCCAACGGCCGCACTGGCGGACGGGCCCCCGCGGGGGGCCCCGAGCCGCACTGGGAGGCATGCTGCCTGCGTGGGTCGGCATCGGCCCAACCCAGGAGGGGCCGGCCACACAGTGGGCATGAATCCGGATCCCGGGCGGCGGGACGGGGCGGCCCCTTTCGGTGCCTTTCGAGCTGGGGGGGGGGGGCGTGCCTGCGAACCCGCGCCGTGCCCGAGTGCTGCAGTGCGAGAGAGGCGCCGCGCCCGCGCTCTGTGCCGTGCGCGTGCTGCAATGATCGCCCCCCCTGTTGTTTCAATAGATATCCTATAGCATGCTTATAGCTTGTCTATAAGGCGGATGATCCTCTATTGCTGCGGCCAAACTACATAAGACTTCTTGGTGTTAGAGTGCCGCAATACAGTTTATGTTAGAATTTGCAAATCATATACAAGTTAGGTGCAACGCTATAGTACTTCGGAACAAATTCATTAAGCACGTATAGATATTTATAACATACAAAATAAGCCAAATAGCTATGCTAATAGATAGCTAAATAGATGCAAATAGAGGCCGCTAATAACTTAAATAGTGTTTTTTTTTGAAGCAGTTTTTGCCCCCCCCCCCTCCCCCCTCCCCCTCCCTCTGCTTGCATTCCCGCCTCCTCGCCCTTTTCCGCCTCCCCAGCATGCAGGGCTTGCGCAGCGGTCAACCACTGCAAGCGGTCACCCGACCATTTCGACCAGCGCAAGCGATCATCTGCCCCTTTGCTTGCGCAACCGTCGACCCACCAGCGGTTTCCCTACCGCTTTGCCGAATAGCGGTTCCCTACCGCTTTGCCGAATAGCGGTTCCCTACCGCTTTGCCGAAGTAGCGGTTTCCCTACCGCTTTGCCGAAGTAGCGGTTTACCTACCGCTTTGCCGAAGTAGCGGTTGACCACCGCTTTGCCGAAGTAGCGGTTGACCTACCGCTGTGCGAAGTAGCGGTTGACCTACCGCTGTGTGCAAGCACGACGCAGGAGGAGGAGGAGGAGGAGGAGGAGGAGGAGGAGGAGGAGGAGAAGTTGAGGAGGAGGTTCTCACCTGTTCTCGGAACAGCCACGCCTTGCTCAAGGCGTGCAGAGGGGCAGGGGCAGGGTTCGGGCGCAGGCATGGCGGCGCCCTCGCAGCTGGTCCTTCGCGCGCGCGCCAGCACGAGCTTGCTGGCGTCGCTTCGGGGTACGAAAGCCTTCGGCCAGGTCTCGAGAGCGGAGGCTGCCCACTTGAAGGCTTTGATCCAGTCCTCTGGGCACGCCGATCGGGACCAGATACAGGCGCTCGCAGAGACGATCCGTGCAGCAGGCTTCCAGGGGAAAGACCAGTCCGATCTCTTGGACGCGGTCGCTGAGGTCGCGGCCGCAGCGCCCGCGGCCCCCGAGATGCCCAGCAAGGGAGGACAGCAGGATTTCGAATCTGCCGTCTTTTTTGTGCCGAAGGCGATGTGGGACCAGCTGGCCAGGACAGCGAATACCGAAGAAGTGTTCGCCTTGTATGGCAAGCTCGGCCTGCGCCAGAGGTTCTCCGAGGGGACCATGCACGCGTTGGGGCTCGTCATCCTCTGCGTGACGGAGGGCGTGGATGAAACTTTGAGGATGGCGCCAGCCGCGCGCACTAATAGCATCAAGCCCATTAAGGCTGCCTACAAGCGCTTCGCCGCCGACCTCCCGAGCCCGCCAGTCTGGGTGGAGAAGTTGCCGAGCAGCCCGGAGGCCCTGAGGGCGCAGCACCCCGAAGTTTTCAAGGCAGCGTACCCAGACGGCCTCGGGGAGATGCAGTTCCCCTTGCCAGTGCGCGTCTTCCGAGAGCTGGTGTCAGTCACCAAGATGCGCGTGCACGGTTCCTCAAAGAAGAGCCCCTCGGCCTCGGTGATGTCCGCGGCGCCAATGACTGAGATGGGGATGGTCGTCAGCATGTTGGGCGAGGCGCTCAAGAGCGTCGTCCAGCAGGGCCAGCCGAAAAACGACATTGGCTTGCGGATGCTCACGCAGACGCCGAGGAGCAGACCTCACGTGTCACCAGCCCCGCCCTTGCCGATCCAAGACAAGGCCTCAGAAGATGAGGCCGAGGAGGTCGACCAGCACGAGGCGGGCCAGGAGCAGCCCGCGGAGGCGAAGAAACCGCTCACGGTGGATGAGGCCACGAAAGCCCTCCTGGCCAAGTCGGGCGTGAAGCGCAAGGCAGGGGGCCCTCCCGCGGCGAAGGCCAAGGCGAAGGCCAAGGCCAAGCCCATGAAGGCAGCGAAAGACTCTGGGAAGGGCTACAAGGCCACGGTCACAGTGTCGTACTCTCACGAGAAGAGCCGCCAGCAGTTCCTGGGCCGCTGCAGCGAGACCAAGAGCGCCGCGTTTTGCTACAAGGGGAAGAGCAAGAACGCGGTCGAGAACGAAGTCAAGGCCCCTTCGGTAGTTCAAAAAATCTCATACGCAAATGCGTGGCACTCACGCTCACAGGCCCCCCCCCCCAGCCACTAACCCAGCACGAGTGCCGCGCATGCGTTTGTGCATTGCGCGCGTGGCCCCTTGCAGGCGTGGTGCCGCGAGCAGTGCAAGAAGTTCAAGGTGCCCATCTCGCCGAAATTCAAGGCCTGAGATGCCCCAGCTCGCACGCTAGCCTGTCGGTCAGGCCAGCGCGGGATGCGCGCACAAGGGGGGGGGGGCGTCCAGAGCAAAACGCACCGCCCCTCCTATACTTTCCTTTGCTCTGCCTTTGCTACTCCCAGCGGTGAGCCCACCGCTACTCCATGCAGCTATCAACTATTATGACAATCAGCGGTCTTCCAACCGCTTTCTCCATGGCAGCGGTCTTCCAACCGCTTTCTCCAGCGGTCTTCCAACCGCTTTTCTTCTTATTTTTGCACCTGCGAACCGCAAGTGGCAGAAGGAGGAGCAGGAGCAGCAGAAGGATCAGGAGGGGGAGGCGCAGCAGCAGAAGGAGGAGGAGGAGGAGGAGGAGCTGGGGGAGGAGCGGAGGAGGGCAATCAGGGGAGTAGCAGGTGGAAGGGGCTGCAGCAGAAGGAGGAGGAAAACCAACGATGCTGTCTGCAGCCATTTGCGGCTCAAGCGCTCCAGGCGGTCGGACGCGCCTCCCTGGGCTCGCTCCTGCCATGGCGACGCCCACGCTCAGCTTCGAGGAACTCCTCGATGAGCTCGACGCCGCCCAGAGGTCGAACAGCAGCTCGAGCCATCAGCCAGCCAGTACGCTGGACGAGATCGTGGAGGCGCTGCGGCAGCCAGCTCCAGCTCCAGACGAGGATGAAGCAGGCGGCTCCTCGGCTCGCATGGACGACCAGTCGGACGAGTTCGACGGCGAAATCAGCAGGCTGCTTCACGCTCGCGAGGCGGCGCCAGAAGAGCCGAGCCCATGGGCGGTCAGGCCAATGTCGATCGGCAGATCAAGCGGCCTGACGTCCGACGAGTTGCAGACCCTGCGCACCGAGGAGCGCCTTGCGAGGGCGGGCAACGTGCCTTGGCAGGAGCGCGGGCCAGATCCTGGCTGGGGGATCGCGGCGTGGAGGGGCCAACCTTTGCGTCTTGGCCGTAACGGTGGGCAAGTGCGGTACGCGAAGCGGGGTGGCAGAAACAAGGAGGTCTACCGCGAGCTCGCGAGGCAGGGGCGGCTCACGCCCACGCCAGGCGGCACGCGCTCTGAGCACCTGCACCTCTCGAAGGGCAAGGGCGACGGCAAGGCTGCGTTCGGCAAGGACAAGGGCGACGGCAAGACCAGCAAGGGCAAGAAGGGCGAGGGCAAGAAGGGCGGCCAGAGCCCAGGCTCCAAAGGCAAGGGCAAGCACAAGGCCTGAGCCGCGCTCTCCGAGGTCGCCGACCAATCGGATTGCAGCGTGGGATTGCGCTGCCACAGCCATTGGAAAAATAAACGTCTCGCCCCGTCCTGCAGCGTCAGCGGTTTGCCCACCGCTTGCCATTCAGCGCGTTACCCTTTCGATGCAGCGGTCAGCCCACCGCTTGGTGCAGCGGTCAGCCCACCGCTTCTCCTTCGATGCAGCGGTCAGCCCACCGCTTGATTCCGCTTGCGCTGGTGGACAGTGGATGGAATTACTTAATGGGGGGCGAAGGAGAGAGGGGATGGGGATGGAAGGGGGAGATGGCGTGGGATGGAGGGGCGTGCGCATGGAATGAGCAGAGGGCGGATTGAAAAGAAAAGGTATGGGTTTGAGGGAAGGGTGACCGAATGGAGGGCGGGGAAGGAGAGAGGGGGAGGGAGACGCAGGGGACGCCGAGCGCCGCTAACTCAATCTGTCCGTAGGCATTTCTTCCCCAAGCCGAGCTTTCGCTTCGCCTTTCGTTGCGAAACCTGCCGCCAGCTTGCCCGCCATGGCTGCCGAGGACGACGCCTGGGTCTACTACGAGATCGACGCGTGCCCATGCGCTTCAGAATGCAACGAGACCAACTTCAAGAATTGGAAGCCATGGGGCAGCACTCCTGAGGAGGCCAGGCAGAAAGTGGTCGACCACTTGATGCGCTCGGGCGTCCACGCGCAGAGCCGCGGTGACATGCCCGACGGCGTGGCGAAGGACTACTTCATCGCCCTCGTGGATGGCTGCGAGGTGCACGAGCGCCAGTGGAAGCAGCAGAAGAAGAAGCGCAAGGCCGCCGACAGCGTCGATCTCGAGGTGCAGGTGTCGCGCCAGGAGGTGCAGAGGATGATGCAGACGGGGCTCCACAGGCCCGTTTCTCCTCCACGCAGGCGCGGCGGGTCAAGCGGAAGCGGCTCGATCGTGGCTGCGCCCCACCAGCGCACCGTGCAGGAGGTCTTCAGCGACTTCGCGGACAACGCTGCGAGGTGCGGTCGCAACGCGAGGAACGCGGCGCGCCTGAGCGAGGCTGCTGCGGGGTCGTTCAACGAGCAGGCCGAGGTGTTCGAGAACGCGGCGAACGACATCATGCTCTTCCTGACGCAGCAGCACCGCGCCTCGAGCAGCCGCCGCGGGGCGCTCTGACCTCGCACCCAGGGCGCGGGCCGCGCGCGGGGGGACAACGAGCGCGCGATCTTCCCAGCGGTTGGCCCACCGCTCATTTCTCCCAGCGGTTGGCCCACCGCTAATTTCCTCCAGCGGTTGCCCCGCCGCTTTCATCCAGCGGTTGCCCTACCGCTTTCATCCAGCGGTCGGCATACCGCTTGTCTTTTCATTTCCAGCGGTTGACCCACCGCTTGCCTTTGGACGCTCAGCGGTTGACCCACCGCTTGACACTCAGCGGTTGACCCACCGCTCATTGAGAAGGCAACCCGTTGACATAGATTTGATTCGAGACTTTGGTTCGAGATTTGTTGGCAGAAGTTTCAAAGCGAAAAACTTTCTCGGTAAAAGATTCCTGGCGCACGATTTGTTGGAAAACGACCGCCCCGAAGCTAACAGAAACTAACGGAAAATAACTGTTATTTTCCGCTAGTTTCCGTTATTTCCTGTTATTTCCCAGGAAATAACAGGAAATAACGGAAACTAACGGAAACTAGCGGTTATTTTCCGTTAGTTTCTGTTAGTTCCTGGCACTGGATTTTCATTGTTTTTTTGTCTCACGTTCGTCCGCCGCGGCTCGCGTCTGCTCAAGCAGGCAAGCTTTTCAGACTCGACGCCCCCGCAGCGATACTTTCAGATGTCGGCTTCGAAGCAAGCTGGGCTGAGCGCCTTCTGGCCTCACGCTCCGCCTCCGCCTCCGCCTCCGCCCGAACCGAAGAAGAAGGCCAAAGCCACGGGCGCCAAGCGCGAGCCCGCCGGCGGACCCGACGCCCCGAACAAGCACGCCAAACACGAGGCCGCCTACAGCCCCGACGCCGCCGAGCCCGCCAACAAGCACGCCAAACACGAGGCTGAGGCCGAGCTCGACGCCCCGCGCGAGCAGGCCAAGGCCGCGGCCGAAGACGAATGGCCCGAGATCGATGCCGATGACGAGGGCGAGGCCGAGGCCGCGGCCGATGCCGAGGCCGAGGCGGTGCCCAAGGCGTCGGCCCCTCCAGCCCCTCGCGATGAGACGCTCCCAGCCGAGGCGCAGCCGCCCACCGATGAGCCGCTCCCAGCCGCTCCGCCGAAGCAGCTCGAGAACCAGGGCTGGGGCGGCAAGGCGCTCGTCCCCCCAACGCAGCAGCCGTCTTGCAAGTTCTGCCGCACGTTCCTGGATCCGTTTGCCAAAGGCGTGCGCCTCCTCAGGAAGAGTCCCCCTGTGTTCTGCTGCGGAACGTGCAACAGCAAAACCACTACCCTGGCGAAGGTGTTCGGCCACTGGCCGATCGACGAGTTCAAGCAACTCACGGTCGAAGAACAGAGCACCTTCTTCCAGACGTGCGGCACTGGCCAGGACAGCATCAAAAAGGCAGTCCACGAGCAAGTCATGAAGAAGTGGGCGCACCAGAAGACCAACAAGGTCTCTGGCGATTTCATGCCCGAGTGGTACTGGCGCAACCAGGGCATGCCAGAGGAGACGGTCAAAAGGATGAAGGACCTGGCCCCAGGGGAAGAGCACCCCATCTTCGGAGACACGTTCCAGGTCATGGTCCACGGGACTTCCGAGTCTGCGACGGAGGAGCTTGCGAGGCAGCAGATGGTCTCAGCGGCCACTCGGAAGGCGAAGGGCACCGCCGCAGCGAGCAGCGCCGCCGCGGGCAGCGGCAGCGCTACCGAGACCGCCGCCGCCGAGGGGCCTAGGGCCGCGCTTGCGCCAGCACCGACGTCCTCTTCTTCGACTTCCGACTCGGAGTCCAGCTCCAGCGAGAGC
The DNA here is from genome assembly GCA_963575745.1 of Prorocentrum cordatum. Taxonomy (NCBI): domain Eukaryota; class Dinophyceae; order Prorocentrales; family Prorocentraceae; genus Prorocentrum; species Prorocentrum cordatum. Next base: position 16,161 of record CAUYUJ010001087.1, read on the forward strand.
AAGAAAAAGAAGAACAAGAAGAACAAGAAGAAGAAGGACAAAAAAAAGAAGAAGGAGCAGCGCCAGAAGGAGAAGAAGAAGACCAGGGAGGTTGACAAGAGAGCGACGGAGAAGGCAGAGAAAGACAAGCTTCGAAAGCAGAGGGCTGCCCAGGCCGCCGCCGAAAAGGAGGAGAAGAGGGCGAAGCGCCAGACGCAGAGCGATGCCGCGAAGGCGCTCGCGAAGGTCTCTCCCCTCGCGTCCTCGCTCGAGACGGCACTCAACCACAGCATGATCACGGATGTTCCGAAATTCGTGACCAAGACAGCGAAGGAGGCGCTGGCCACCCTCAAGAAGTACGCCCAGGAGGCCGAAGAGGCCATCAAGACGCACGATCCGCAGCCGCTGTCGTTCAAGCTCGAGGAGGTCATCAGCGACGCGAGGGCCGCGCAGGACTCCCACGACAAGCTCGCCAACGTCCTGAAGAGCGTGGAGCAGGCCGCGAAGTGAGGGGCGCCTTCAGGGCGCCATGGCCAGGTTCGGGGCTCGTGCGCTTAGGCGCGCGGCTCTGCGACCCGCCGCGTCGAGTCTGGTTCAAACTTCGCGCCCCTCTTGTTGCCGAGCGGTAAGCCAACCGCTACTCCCCAGCGGTAGAACCACCGCTCCCTTTCCCACCCCCTGCCCCCACTCTCCCCATTCCCAGCGGTAGACCCACCGCTCCTGTCCCTCCAATTCCCAGCGGTAGACCCACCGCTTTCGTTTCAGCTCCAGCGGTAAACCCACCGCTCGCTTCAGACACCTCACAGCGGTAAACCCACCGCTCGCTTCAGAAACCTTTTGGTCCCAGTCGGACTCCGTGCGAGCTCCCATCGGGGTCCCTGATTCGAAAATGGCCTCTTGCAAGAGGCCATTTTCGAATCAGGGACCTCGCATTCAACTAAAAAGTTATATGATTGTTTCGGCGCCGATGCGAACCGATTCAAGCTACACTTTGAATTACATGATATATACTTTGTTATTCAATGTACACTTTGATTTTTAAGATGCACTTTGAGATTTAAAATGCATTTTGGATTTCAAACTGCCAGTTGATTTCCGACTTACTTTTGGTTTTCAAGGTACTCTTTGCTTTGCAAGCAACACATGCATTGTCAATATACATTTTCAGAAATCTTGTCATACCATCCCTTTGCCACTGCTGCCGCATCCCCTCCCTCGTCCCCGCGCTGCCGATGCGTTCCCGATTCGCTCGCCGCGCCCCCGCGACGCGACGCGCCCGCAGCCATTCGTGGCTGAAGGGGCCCGCGACGCGACGCGCCCGCGCCCGCAGGGAGCCGCCGATGGCAGAATCGAAGCCTGCAAAAATCAGGAGGCTCTTTGCTGGCACAGGATTGTCGAGGAACCATACGCAACTCTCGGAGCTACTGCAGAGATTGCGAACCGCTGACGAAGCTGACAGGGAGGCTGCTCTTGCCTGCAATCGCGGCCACCTGCAGCGGGCCCTCGACGATTTGTGGAAACAAACATGCCAGCTGGAGCATTTCGAATGCACGGCACACACACGGGGCATGGAACTCGGCGCCACGCTCTCGTTGCCTAAAGTTCTGCAGCTCGCAGCCCGCACTGCGCCAGGGTACGCCTCCCTCCTGAACGAGTTGTGGCGGCAACGCCCTTGCACTGCCGAGTCGCCATACCACCTCGTGTGTTACGCAGATGAATTCGTACCAGGTAATGTCCTCAGGCAGGACAACCGAAGAAAGTGTTTCGGCATGTTCGTGACTATCAGAGAGTTCGGCCCCCACATCACCAAGCATGTTGAAGCCTGGTTGCCAGTCATTTGCATCCGATCCACTGTGGCGAAACAGATCGAAGGGGGCACCTCGAATGTAGTCAGAACTTTTTTGCGACGAATGTTCATCGAAGATGAAATTTCTACAAAGGGCGTGTTGGTACAGCTGGACGCGGCCGCCTCTGGAACAGCAGCTATGTATTTCAAACTCGGCAACCTGGTCCTCGACGGCGACGCCGCCAGGATTGTATTTTCGCAGCTTGGGGCCAATGCCAATCTGCCATGCATGAATTGCCTCAACGTACTGCAGCTACGCGGCGATGCTGTTCGAATGCCACGGGGGTTCGTTGGTCTCCGCTGCTCATCCCCATCTTTGTTTTCGCGCGCCACAGACGGCGACATCTGGCAGAAGGCTGACGAGGTTCTTGCGTTGGCACCGAGACATCTGCAGGCTGGGCAAACAGCTAGAGGAATTAAGCGCGTCCCTTTGGGTGTGATTTTCGATCACGAGCTCAGGCCGCACTGCCCGCCGATACGGACACCCACCCACGACGCCATGCACATCTTGAACGGCATGGCATGCTTAGAGATGTCTTTGATTTTGGTAGCAATGTTTCGGCACAGCTGGCTTTCATGGAGCGGCGTACGCACGTGGATGGAATCGAATTGGAAATTTTGCGGCGCTTTCTCAGGGGCGTCTGCGGAACTCAAGGCGGCATGGAACGACGCTCGGCAGAAAGCTTTCCAGAAGAACAAAGAGTTTAAAGCTGGGGCGTCCGAGCTGATCATGATTATTCCGCTCTTCAATTATTTTTTGCATTGCGTGGTGAAGCCCTGTGGTATTCTGGACAAAGAGATTCGTAGTTTCAATTCTCTTGCGCTGATTTGTGGGTTTCTCAAGCAAGGTAAATTTGGCAGGGACGTCAGCTCCACTGCGAGTGGCCTCGACGCGATGTTCGCCGAGCACGCCGAAGCTTTCAATGACGCTTATCCTAAAGGTGACGTTATCCCTAAAGCTCATTGGGGCTTTCACCTTGCGCACCAGTTACGCCGAGATGGGTACAGCATCGATTGTTTCGTGGGCGAACGCCAGAATTGTATCATGAAGAATTGCGCCCAGTCTGTTAAGAATACGAGATCGTTGGAAAAATCAATTCTGAGTCGCGTGCTGGCCGATCGCCTTGGAGCCCTGGCCGATGCTGATTTTTTTCTGGACCGATTGCACAAGCCAGAGAGCTCGCCGACGTTGGCCAGAGCGGCGGGCGTTTCGTCTGCCTCCATGAGCGGTTCTATGAAATTTCGCGGGACAACCCTCGCGGCTGGAGACGCTGTCTGGTGCGACGGCGTTGTATGCATCGTGGCTGGCTGCGCCTTTCTGGACACCGCGCCCGTCATTGTCGTCGACGAGATGGTATTTGTGGAGCAGGTGTCGCCAGCCGCTTCTCGCTGGAGGAGCGCGCCAGGAGGTTCTTATTCTCTGGTGTTATTGGCCGACTGCGACGTGGTCTTGTCAGCAGGCTTTTCCTGGGATGGAGATGGCGTGGTCGTTCTTGCCTGGTGATGTGGTGCAAAAAACATCCTTGCGCTGGAAAAAGAACATCATCATTGTCCTTTCTCCTCCCTCAGCGGTGGGGCTACCGCTTGCCAGCGGTTGTCTACCCCTACTTGCTTGCATAGCGGTTGGTCTACCGCTCCTCGCATAGCGGTTGGTCTACCGCTCCTCCCGCCCGTCCTCTTTCTCCCGCCCCCCCCCTCTTCCCCTCTCCCTCCTCCGCCCCTCTCTCTCCAGCCCCCCCCCTCCCTTCCGAAATAGTGAAAAATAGCGGCGCTATTTGCTTTATTTTAACATGAATAAGCACACTATTTGATGTTATTACTTCTTAATAAAATACTAAATATAATGCTAAATAAAGCTAAATTAGAGATCAAATAAACATGCTATTAGTAGTGCATAACCATTATAACATACATAACTTCAGCAAGGGGGGGCGATCATTGCAGTGCCGTGCCCTCCATCGAGCTGGGGGCTGGGAAGCCACCTCCCCCTCCCTTTTCGTGGCCCGGGGCCAGCCCGGGCCCCCCTTTCCAAGGGGGGGGGCTTCCGGAGCTGCCTTTTTTCTGCGCAGAGGAGGAGGAGGAGGAGGAGGAGGATGAGGAGGAGGGGGAGGAGGAGGAGGAGGAGGAGGAGGAGGAGGAGGAGGAGGAGGAGGACCCGGCTAGAGCGGAGGGGGGGCTTGGAAGCGGCGCCCCCTTCCTTTTCGGGGCCCGGGGCAGGGCCGCGCTCCCCCCCTTCAGAGGCGCGTCACCATAAGCAGGAGGACGAGCCAGGATATGCGGAGACTGTGGAACTTTACGTCCAGGCCCATGCACGACGTGAAAGCAGGATCAATCAGCACTGAACTGAGAAATCGGCTCGATTCGACATGTGCGTCGGATCGGTCTGCATTGGCGCGGAGTCGAAATCGAATCGGATGCTCCAAGATGCACAACAGCGCCGTGCGAGCATCGGGCTGCACCAGATCGTCCGAACATCGGAATCGAATTGGATAGGGCTACACGAAATCAACATCAAATCGTTTCGATCGGATCCAAATCCGCCCTGTGAGGATGAAACCGACGACGACGACGACGACGGCGGCGACGACGACGACGACGACGACGACGACGGCGGCGGCGACGACGACGGCGGCGGCGGCGACGACGACGACGACGGCGACGACGACGGCGGCGGCGGCGGCGGCGGCGGCGACGAGGACGAGGACGAGGACGAGGACGAGGACGAGGACGACGACGACGACGACGACGACGACGACGACGACGACGACGACGACGACGACGACGACGACGACGACGGCGGCGGCGGCGGCGGCGGCGGCGGCGGCGGCGACGAGGACGACGATGACGACGACGACGACGACGGGGACGACGACGACGACGGCGACGACGGCGGCGGCGGCGACGACGGCGGCGGCGATGAGAAAAGGCGGGCGCAGAGCTCTCGAGGACGCCTCCCCAGAGAGGCCGGGAGGGTGGGCCCTCCGCCCCCCCCCCCCACGGGGCTCCATCAACGCTCGCAGGAAGTCCGGCTTCGCCCAGCAGTACGGCGTGTGCACCACCACCAAGGGAGACCGACCATTCCTCGCCGCGGCGGCACCCCGTGCCCGCGTGCCGTGCCCACCCGTGGCGGGAGGCGAGGAGCCCGACGTGTGTCTGCTGCCCTCCGGCTGCTACCAGCGTCCCTCTGACCGTTGCCCCCCCAAGTCCGGGAAGACGATTGGCGGCGCGCCGAGGGGGGAAATGGGAGGGGGCAGGCCCTCTTGGAAGGCGGCGGGGCTTCTCAGAAGCCCTCCGACCTTCTGAGAAGCCATCTGCGTCGTCGAAGAGGGCTTCAAAGAAGGCCAGAGCCCTCATGAGCAGTCTGAGAAGGCCCGCCCCCTCTGCCTCTCCCCTTGGGCGCGCCACCGGGACGAGAGCAGGGGAGGCAGGCACACAGCTGGGAGTCATAGTTGACCCGAGCTTCCACAAGCATGTCCTAGCAGCGTCGATGTCGCACCCCAGCTGCTCAAACCAAAGTGTCGCCGCACGGTCTGGCTGACGCCCTGGCCCCATTCATTTCGTCCCCTGGCCACGTGCCACTTTTGCCCTGGTTGCCGCCGACGTCGGTTGCCGCCGCTGGTTCCTAAAACCTGCCCAGCCTCATTGGCCATGATATCCCTGGTTGTCGCCGAAGCCAGTTTTGCCACCACTGCCCCAGCTGCCTGCACTGGTGCCAACGCTGCCAACTCTTGTCGCCGACAGCAGTCGCCAGCACAAGCCGCGCACTGGCCCCATGCGAAGCCCTGCCAGCTCTGGCCGCTGTCAACGCTGATCTCCGCAACTAGCCCCCGCCAGCACACTGGCTGTGGCCGCCACTGCTTGTGGCTGGCACTGCCAGCGCCAGCTGGTTCCCTGCTCGCCCCACGAGTCATGGCTGCCGCCAGCGCCAGATGCCGCCAGCAGCCCCCGCCACCTCCTGGCTAGTCCCATGACTAGCCACTGCCCCTACGCGCTTCTCGGGAATAGCGAATGGGAAACGATGAGTGGGAAACTGCGATGCAAGGATGAGGGGACGAGTGAGGGCGAAGGGACGAAGGAGGGAGTGGGGGGAGGCGGGATGTTGGATAATTAGAAGGCGACAGGGGAGGGGAAGCGGGGAAAGGGTAGGAGAGAGGAGTGGAAGGGGAGAAGGAGGGGGAGGAGGGCAGGGGGAGAGGAGGGGAAGTGTGGAAGGAATAAAAAGGAGAGGGCGGGAAGAGGTGGAGAGACGAGGGTGAAGAAGGGGGGGAAGAGGAGGAAAGGGCAGAGAACGCATAGAGATGGGAGTGGGGAGGGGCAGGGGGAAGGGGAAAACGGAGGGAAGGCAGCGGTTGGAGGGGCTGCACGCGCATGCGTTCCTCGATCCCCTCATGGTGTTCCTCGTCATCCAAGGCGCCGACACTCCACTCACTACGTTGCTGCGCTTCTCTGGCTAGGGCCAGGGCGCCCCCTGTCTCGTATACTGCTATCACCACTGATAAGAAATTGAACATCGCTTCCTATCAGAAAGCGGGGCCACCCACAAGGGTCTACGGAAACAGCGACAGCGAGCCAAATGTTAGTGAGCAACAATCAAAATGGAGGGTCACACACAACCTGTTATCAGGCAAGCGCCATGCAGGCACGGATGATGCTCGGATGAAAGTGCCAGTAGCCACGGGCACAGTGCTTTCACAGACCTCCAAAAAGCCACACACACACACTGCTAAAAACGCGGTGTGCGGGGGAGGCGCGTGGGAGCTTGAGCGGGAGCGGTCTCGGACGCAGAGAGAGAGAGAGAGAGAGCGAGAGAGAGAGCAAGGCAGGAGTAGCGACAAATAGGACGCGGCTCCAGTGCTCAGGAACTCCCGAGGCCCCTCGCACTTAGGAAAACACTTACATCGCGACAACCAATGGCCATGATGAATAATCGGGGCTCTTCTGACCTGGGTCAATCCAGACCCGGGTCAGCAGGAAACCAAACAACTGCAATGCAGGAACAAAAAACTGCAACGCAGGTCTTCGCAAACCCGGGTTAGCCAATATGCGCGGCCGCCTCGCGACCACGAGCGGCTCGCTCACCCGGGTCAGCCAGAGGGGGGTCTTCGCAGGATCCTGCAGAATTCGGTGCCCTGGCTGACCCCAGTTTGCATTGACCCCCGTCTCTTGAGCCCCGAAGTAAGCACCCCAGCCAGTCGCCGGGCCTCCAATGTTCGTCCTCCCCACTGCGTCGCTATACGACGTGAGGCCACGCGACGCGCTCTTGGGAAGCGTGCCAGAGTCTAGCACGTTCAGTGCGGTCTGCTTCCACAGCGTGCAGCACGGCCAGGGCCTTACAAAAAGAGGTTCCCCTGCTAACGTTAAGTCGGGCATGTCCTCCTGCAGGCGGATTCTGGACGAAAAAAAAATAGTCAAACATACCACCCAAATAGTCAAAACATGGTACTCATATTATCTCTTTACTATTTTTGAATTTTCCTCCTGTAGAGGACCAAGTCCGACTTAATGCTAATGGCCAGACGGCCAGGGGGCGACGGGCCAGAATCCAAGAGATGCCCTGCACATGGCCAGCCAGCAGCCGGGCAACTGCGAATCATCCTTACTGCTTACTTCAGGGGCAACGATAGGGGGGGGCTGGCATAGGGGGGGATGCAGCGACCAGGAATCGGCGATACATCGCCGATAGATCGGCGATAGGCATCCGATCGTGAACCCGCACCTTCCTGGGCCGGTTGGGGCTATCGGGCCCCTATCGGCGATCAATGGGCGATTGGGGGTCGATGCGTCCCCCCTATGCCCATCCCTCCCTATCGATGCCCCTGATTACTGCCTCCACGAGACAGGCGGAATCCCGAGGCTTGACCGCTCCAAAGCGACCACCCCGACCAGCTCCGCGACTCCATCCGCTCGCGCTGCCACTGCAGCTGTCCGCTGCTCTCGCCGCCAAGTCCTCAGAAGTACACGTCGTTCATTTCTAATCGTGCTCATTTCTATGTGTGCTCGTTTCTAATTATTCCTGGCCCCCTAGTGGCCAGGAAGAGGCCCAGGATAGAACAATTAGAAATGAAAGGATCCTGGCCTCAAACAAAAAACAAATAACTTTTGTAGAATTAGAAAAGAACAGTATGTAATCCTCGGAAGCAGCCGCCACAACAATTCGCGTCTTGCGTCCGCACCACCATCACCATCATCAATATCGCTAAGAGCCTGAAGTACCGGTCGTGCATCTTCATCACCATCACCGTCACCATCACCAGCATCAGCATCATCCCCATTTCTCTCGCTGCGCGCCTGAAATACCGGTCGTGCACGAGCGCCCAGTACTTCGCGAACGACTCCTGTAGAGGAACGACAAGTGGCACAAACAAACACTTTCAGCGGTCCGCGCGGGGCGCGGGCTTCTTGGGCCAGCCCTGGACAATCTCGCCTGGCGCGCGGGGCGCGCCAGGGGCGGCGCTGGAGACGCTGCCAGGGGGGACCAGAGTCAGACCCAAGAAATCAGCGCGGATCTCCCAAAGCTTATTTATAGCAGTTGCTGTTCCTTGGCTCCTTGTCGAGGCTCCAGATGTTCTTCCACTTCCAGCCCAGCTCCAGCGCGACCGAGACGAATGGCGACGGGACCACCACGAGGTCGGCGCTCTCCTCACAGTGCCCAACTCGTGCATAGACCATCTCGCATTCCTCCTCCATCTCCTCCTTCTCCTCCTCTTCCGAGGACGACGACGACAACGGCAACAACGACGACGACGACGACTGCGCCAACGACTCCTCCCCCTCCTCCTCCTCCTCCTCCTCCGACTCTTCCTCCGACTCCGACGACTCCGACGCCTCGGACCCCGCATCCTCCTCCTCCTCCTCCTCCTCCTCCTCATGCTCCTCCTCCTGCTCCTCCTCCTCCTCCGCCTCCTTTTCCTTCTCCTTTCTTTCTCCTCCTCCTGCTCCTCCTCCTCCTCCTCCTCCTCCGACTCCGACTCCGACTCCGACTCCTGCTCCTCCTCCTCCTCCTTCTCCTCCTCCTTCTCTTCCTCCACATGTCCCTCCTAATCTTCCCCCTCCTCCTCCTCCTTCTCCACCAATCGCCCCATCCTCCTCCGATGTCATCCTCCTCGTCTTAGTATGAAGCTTCGTTTAATGGTCGTCTTTGAAATAGTATTGATATTCCTCGCCATCTTCCTCCTCCTCCTCTTCCTCTTCCTCCTCCTCCGACTCCGACTCTGACTCCGACTCTGACTCCGACTCCGGCTCCTCCCCCCCTTCTCCTCCTTCCGACTCCGACCATGGCACCTTCCTTCTCATCACCATCATCCTCCCTCCCTCCCTCCCTCCATCCCTCCCTCCCTCTCCATCCCTCCCTCCCTCCCTTCCTCTCTCCTCAGCCCCCTACCATCCCCCTAAGATCCTCCTCCTCCGCCTCCCCTTCTTCCTCTTCTTCCTCCTCCTCCTCCTCCTCCTTCCCCTCTTGCTCCTCCTCGTCATGCTCCTCCTCCTCCTCCTCCTCGCCCTCCTCCCCATCTTCGTTCTCGCCCTCCTCCTCCTCATCCTCCTCTTCGTGTTAGCATTAGTCTTAGTATCTTTCTTACTGGTATTATGATTCGCATTCGTATTATGACGAGTACGCGTATGATTAATCATGGTATTATGTGTACGTTGATTGTGTAAGTTGGTAGTGGTAGTCGTAGTATCGTTCCTACAATTCGAAGTCTTCGTAGTATTATTGCTAGCACACGCATTATGAGTATTATGTTGATTGGTTCAATTCTTATTGGCAGTGTTTCCAAGATTCGTAATACTTTAATTGCTAGCCTTAGTAATGGTAGTAAGATTATCAATGTGAGTGTTCGCATCATTGCTGGTATGATTCGCATTTGTAGTATTGTCATATGATCAATACGATTAGTGGCATCATTATTACGATTCATCATATGTTTCCTCTTCCTCTTCATCCTCCTCCACCTCCTCTTCTTCCTCCTCCTGACCCGCTTACGCCTCCCCATCCGTGCCACCTTCCCGAAACGACCAGCTCAAGCACTGGGTCTCGGAGACCGACGGCCCCACGCAACACGGCGTCCGAGCGACGGCCACGGACACGCAAGAGAAAGGGAGAGACAGAGAGAGAGAGAGGGGAGAGGGAGAGGGAGATGGAGAAAGATAAAGGGGATAAAGAGCGAGAGAAAGAGAGAGGACAGGGAGAGATGTAGATGGAGGTGGACTGGATACGGTGATGGTAATGAAGACACGGATTTGGATCTGGAGATGGAGAGAGAGAGAGAGGATATACACATACACATATACACAGAGAGAGGTGGAGATGGACAGAGAGACAGAGAAGGGATAGAGGGAGGGGAGATGGGCACGGGGAAAGACAAGACTAATAGATAGAAAGGCGAGAGAGGGAGAGAGGGAAAGAGAGAGAGAGAGGGATATAGAGAGAGAGAGAGTCGGGAGGAGAGAGGGAGATGGAGAGAGGAGAGAGAGATGGATATGGACAACACTGGCCATACATGCAACAAGTAACTTACACTAGCTTGGCTACAAAAGCAAAGTGGCTGGGACAGGTGGTGGACCGCTGCCGCTGCGACCGCAGTTGCTTTAGTTCGGATCCCGTGTAGTCGTAGCTGAATTCTAAACCAATTGTAAGGCGATGGTCGTGCCACGCATCCGGCACGGCGGCTTACGACACTCAGGGAAAAATGGTTTGACCCTGTCGCACCACATGATAAAGGGAGAGAGGGAGGAAGGGAGGGAATGAGCATCGAAGAGGGAGGGAGGGAGAAGAGAAAGAGAGAGAGAGAGAAAGAGGGGGGGAGCTTGTAGACACAGCGGGAATCTGCTCAGCGCAGTGATGCCCCGGAGGAGAAAGAAAGACAGAGAGAGGGATAGGACGTGGAAGGTCGCCCAAGAGCCGCGGAGCTCCATGCAAGACTGCTCGAAGCTGTCCGGACAGCGGGCGGGCGAGTCCAGCCACTTGCCTGGCTTCCCCCCAGCCCCAGCAGGCCCCCCATCCCTCTTCTCGTCGTTGTTGTGTCGTTTCGCCGTCAACGCTCGTCTTCGTCGATGACCACAACCGAGGATCCTAGAATCCGCTTGATGCCCTTCCTGCCCCTCCTCCCCGTTCCTCCCGCCCGTTCCTTCCCATCAACCTGCCCTCCCCCTTCTCTTTCCCCCATCCTCCCTCTCCCATCCATGCCCTTCCCTTTCCCGTCCTTCCCTACCCTCAGTATGTCTGCCTCCATTGACTTCTCCTCCCCCATTCCCACCTCTCCCCTCCTCCGCCCGTGTATTCCCGATAAACCTCTCGCCTCGCCTCGCCTCCCGTCCCCCACAGGCGGCAGAACCTGGAGCCTCACGACCCAATGCAGCTCGTCAACCAAACAAAAGATGTGGTCGAAAGTTCTGGTTGTTTGGCCAAAACATGAAAATGTTCATGACGTCGATTGTCGGGACGGAAAAAGAAAACATAGCACCACCACCTCCACCTGTGCAGAGCAGAACTTACTGACTTGCAGGAGTTTGTACTAACGAGTCCCTGCTCGGATCCCCCAGGTGTTCGAAAGACTACCCAAAAACTATTTGCAGGAGAGCTGTGGAAGTACCACGTTCTAGCTGCTAGACTTGCACATGCTATGAGTTTCGAAGGCATGCTCGACACGAGGCGACCTCTGCGCCAGGGCAGTGCTAGAATGTGCTGACTTTCGCAGCGTTCGACCAAAGTGTGCCCCACTCCACCCTGATCCCCACTCTGTGAGCATGTGATCCGCATGGGCCATGACAAGACCAACCCCGAAGAAGACCGGAGCGTCGAGCACCACCCTTCAGACCCGAGATCCACGGGCGGCCTGCGGCAGTGCGAGGGTCCCGCAAGCCGCGGCAGGACGGAGGGAGCATCTACCATCAGGTCGGGCCTGCCCCCCCCTACAGGCGGATTTCGGACGAAAAATTCAAAAGAGTCAGAAACAGTGCTCAAAAATGAGCATGAATAGTCAAACAAATCGTCCCTGGACTATTTTGGTTGCCAATTTTGAGTGTTCCCCCTGCAGAGGGACACGCCCGACTTGAAAACCAACCAGGGCCGATACCCAACCAGGTGCCGAGGGCAACGCTCGCGGCACAGGCAGGCCCTCCCTCCTCCTCCTCCTCCTCCTCCTCCTCCTCCTTCTCCTCCTCCTCCTCCTCCCTCTCGGCGCGGCGGCCCAGCATGATCTTCTCGAGGGCGTACTCGTCGAACTCGCCGTGCCATCTTCCTGCCAGGCCCCCCCAAGAGCGTCGGGGGCGGCCAAGCGGGGGGGGCGTCCAAGAGGGGGGGCGCAAATCATGGCTGGCGGCATGTGCGCGGCCCTTGGGCGGGGGCCAAGAACGTAATGAAATAAGAAGAGGCGCCATGCAATCTGGGGAGATCGGAGAACCACGCCATGACATCCACCTCCCCCGTAGTCATCACCCCCCTCTGTGCCGCCCCCGAAAGCGTTGAGGCACGGCGGCGGGCAGCACCGGGAAAGAGAGGGGGGGAAAGCAAGCGGAAAGGGAGGAGGAACGAGGACCTCCGGGAGGACCCCCCAGAAGCCAACATCACCGATTGCCCGAACGTGTCTCAATGCGTGTCGCGTTCCTGCCTTTTCGGGAGAAGCCTCCTGATCGCCCCAAGACAGCCCAAGAAGGTGGAAAAAGGGGAGATGCGGAGGAACAGGGCTGGAAGGGATGGGGGAGACGAATCCCCCACAAAAAAGGACTGGCGCATTGAAGGTACACCCACCTGGAGAGCGATGCGAACGTACACGCCTATGGTCAATGTACCAACGTTCTGAGCATACGCATTGTATTGCATTTGCGGGTAGATTGGCCATTTGATCCTCGACGGGCCCCGATTGAACCTCACGAAAGACTAGGAATACTCTGGCAGCGCAACGCTCGTGCTTGTGTTTGCGATGGGGATCATGGGCACCGACCGAACTAAGTTCCCAGATGTCGGTCCCAGTGAATCTCGCTCGTCCTATGAATTGTGTGTGCGGGGGGGGGGGGGGGGGCTCAGCCCTTTCCCGTCCCACTACCGCGCCTCACTTGACGGCCGCGCGGCCTGTCACTGCTCTCCCTGTGCCTCATTGCCGCTGCCTCGCTCGTCCCCCCCCCCCCCCCCATCGCCATTTTACCCCTCTGTAGCCGCCCCCGCTCGTCGCCTCGCTCGGCCGCCCCGGGAAACGCATTTGGACGCCGTCACTGGGACCGTGGGTGGCGCTCTTTGGGGTGACACGAAGTGGGTGAGGGGTGTGCCGAAGATGAGTAGGGACCGCATGCAAACGCACCAACTGGGCCAGTAGCTGGAGCTCCCCGTGGGCGGAACAAAACGTGAAGCCGTAAGTGAAACCCCCTTATGGGGACACGAAACGTGTAACCCTTGGAAACCCATCCAGGGAAACTGCTCAACCCGCCCATGGGCTCAGCAACCAACCCGTCATGGGAAACCCTCCCTACAATTCCCTTTGGAAATCATCAAAGCTCCACGCTGACTCTAGTGCAGTCCGTCTCCTGCTTGGGCATGACGGCAGCTTGCGGCGGAGGCTGCTGTGCAACATGAGATTGTATTTTCCAATCTGAATGTTCCATTCCCACACTGTGCACGAAAGCGTTTGGCATTTGACGCAATCTACATGTGACGTCTTATTGAGGGTGTCCAAAAAGACTTGTCTTTAAGGCTCCACTTGTTTGAAGTTGGCTGGCGTGCGACTGGTGCGCGAAAAGGGGCGAGGGGCGGCATGCGGACGCACCCACCAGGGCCGTAGATGGGGCTCCCTCTGGGGGCACGAAACGCGCGACTGGTGTGCCAAAATTTGATAAGGCGGCATGCGGATGCACCCCCTGGGTCCATAGGTAGGGTTCCCTGTGAGGGTACGGAACGGTTGCGGGGTGAACCAAAATGGGAGAAGCAAGCGTGGCATGCGGGCACAACTACTTGGGCCGTAGGTGGAGCGGCCTATGGGAACACAGAGCCACTGGGGGTGTGCCAAAATCGGCTGGGAGGCGGCATGCAGACGCACCCGCTGGGGCCGCAGGTGGAACTCCAACTCCCTTTGAGAGCACAACACGTGTGAGGTAAACGCCGGAATGGGCGAAGGGCAGCATGCGCACTCGGCGGAGCTCCCTGTGAGAGCACGAAGCGAATAAGGGGTGTGACAGAATGGGGGGGCGCCTACGTAGATTTTTCTTTGGGAACACCAAACGTGTGAGAGGCGTGCCAAAAATTAATGCGGGCGAGGAGAAAGGGGAGGGAAAGGATTGAGAAGGGGGAGGGAAGAGAAAGCGGGGCGAGCACTGTGGATGCAAAACGAGAACCCAACAACACAGCCTTAAGGCGGGACTCCCACAACTGGTTTGCATTCACCACACGTTGGCAAAAGAGACAATACTGAGAAAGAGGATCGGCAGACATCGTGGACTTTGTCAACGCTCGCACACAACACCGCACCATATCTGGCAGATTTCGGCGTCTCTCAATAAAGAGGGGCCTGCTGATTGCGTATCTTCACTACGCGGCAAGACTCATTAACATCAAGGGGGCTGGATGGCAGCCAGAACCGTCCAACCGATCAGCAGTCGACGACGTCGAACTTGAAATCCGCGGCCGCTGCAAGCATTTCAAACGAGACTACCAACACTCCGCAAACACGGTGAGCAAGGCCTTCCTGGGCTGAAACGGCACAACGCACAACGCACACACACACACACACACAAACCATGTCGAGTCGGCCCAGCTGGGCCACCCGACGCCCCGCGGGGAAACGGACCCGCGGGGCCCCAAAAAATAAAGGATAGGGGCCGCGCACCTCTTTACTGACACCAGCGCGGCGGCGGTGCGCGTCGTCCTCAGCGCCAGCGCCCGGGCCCTGCGGCCTCGCGCGCTGGCCAGCGCGGCAGCGAAGAGCGCCTGCCCACCCGCCGGGCCCCTGTGGCTCGGGGGGGCAAACACTCACAGGGCGGGCCGGGCTGGAGCTCATGGCGCCACAAAAGATTCAGCGCACACCCCCTGTTCTGAGACCCTTGCAGTTACCTGATGTTCTACGCTACCGCGCCGAACTGCCAAATTCAGGCGGCACAACTCACAGAAAGCACAAACCATGTCGAGTTGGCACAGCTGAACCACGCGACGTCCCGCGGAGAAACTACCTATCTACTCGGAGCCCATCGAGCTCGCGGTCGCCCCCGCGCCAAGGCCAGCGGCCGGCAGCTAGGCGGGGTTGGCGCCCGGCCGCGCGCGCCGCGACAGCCGTCGCTGCAGCCGCGGGCCCCTTTGGCACCACGTGCCCAGCATGGGCCGATAGACTACGGGCCCTCCTTTCGCGGCCGCCTGACCCCCAACGGTGGAAGGGGGGCGGCGGCGGCGGCGGGCCCGGCGCCGAGCGGCACAGAGCGCGCCGCCGGCGCTGCAGTCGCAGGGGTTCCTCCAGCCCCGCTGCACTGGGCGGCCGGCACTGCATATAGGCGCCCGGCACTCCTCCCACGGCGGCAGCAGCCCCCAGCGGCGGCGCCAGCGCGCCGCTGGCTAGGTCTAGGGGGGCAGCGGGCGCGGCTGCAAGGCTGCCTGCAGGGCGGCCCCAGCGACCTCCTCCTCCTCCTCCTCCTCCTCCTCCTCCTCCTCCTCCTCCTCCTCCTCCTCCTCCTCCTCCTCCTCCTCCTCCTCCTCCTCCTCCTCCTCCTCCTCGAAGCGGGCGCACTTCACTCCCATCGTAGCGGTCTCACGGGTTTCCTCCTTCGCCACGGGGGCGGCGGGGCTGGCGAGCCCTTGCGGGCCGGGGAGGCGCGGGAGGTACTCGTCCCTCCCTCCTCCTGGCCCCCCCGCCCCCCCCCAGCAGGCGCGAGCAACGGCCGCCCTGCCCCCCCGCCCCTCGGGCCCGCCCCGAGGGCGCGCGGCCCACGTCGGGGCCGCGCGCCCCGAGACGGCCCGCCTTCGTCAACATGTAGCCGACGCGCAAAGAAGTCGCGTCCCCAGCCACGCCAGCAGCCACGCTCCTCGCGCCCTCGCTCGCTCCCCACAGTTACACGTGGAACGAGGTGGTGCTTCGTCGCTAGAACCTCTTGATCAGCTCAACGTCTGGGCAGATGTAGTAGAGGGCTGTAGCGCCTCCGATTCGCAGCGCATGCGATCCGCTAGGAGACTGGGAGACCCCCCTCGCGACCTGCTCGAGCACCTCCTGCAGCTGCTCGCGCTTCTCCAGCACCCCATCCTGCCAGCGACACATCCGGAGGTGCCTCTCGGTCGCGAAGCGCTCCGGGAGGTGCCGCTGCATCCACTCCGCTGCAAGCACGGGGCACAGCGACTCGCCTGCACGGTAGTGGTCGCGCGCCGCCCCAGCTTGCATCTGGTCGGCCTTGGAGCCCCCTGCACCACGCGATGACCTCGTCGACCTCCGTCAGGTTCGACGCGGGGCGTCCCTCGTGGCAGGCGGCCACGCTACCTCCCGACAGCACCTTGCCGTGATCCCAGCCTTGGCCCCAGGCGCACTCCCCGATGCGCATCAGGACGAAGCAGCCGCGGCTAGCGCGCACCAGATCACCGCGTGGTCGGGCACGTCGGCGGGGCGGCACTCGGTCAAGATCAGCTTCATCATGCGCGCCGTGGTGGGGAGCTCACGAGAGCGAGCGCCGCCACAGCATGCAAGCCCCCTCAGCGCCAGCCAGACCCGCGACTTGCCGACCAGCGGGTCGCCGGCTCCGATCACCACGTGCTTGTGCTTGACGCCGAAGAGACGCTGCTTGACCGTCTCCAGAGATTTCTTGATGGTCACGCTCAGGTGCACGATGAACAGCAGCAGCTCCTCCTCGCCTTCGCGGGGCTACGCCGCCATAGCCGCCTCGCCCTGGAGGACGGGCGACCGCTCGCTGAACCGGCACAACTGCGTCCACTGCCTCCAGCCCAACGCGTAGACCTTGCAGCTGCTGCCGGCGGCGGCCTCCAACACCATCTGGACCTTCTCATTCTCGAGCTCCGCGAAGTAGTGCGGGGCCCCGAGCGGAGCAATCCCTGCGTGGCGCGGTGAGGCGACGGGGCACGGCTTCGTCTCGGCGAGAGCCGCTCTGGGGTCGGGGCTTCGCGAGTTCCTTTCGGAACGCCCACTATGGCCCCCACCCCGCACGGATCGACCATCGGCTCGGCCGTGCAGCCTCCCGCGGTGCGTTGCAGGCAATGCGCCCGCGTGCCGCGGGCAGTCCGCTCCCCAGACAGCGTCGTCGAAGAGGCCCAGGGGGTCAGCCTGGATCGGTCCTTGTGCTGCCTCTCCGGGTAGCTCGGCTACCGGCGGCCGTGACTCGAGCTCCCCTTCGCCCTGGTCGTCGTCGCTCTATCGGCGACCCAGGCAGGGTCGACCCGGCCAGCCAGGTGGAGCCCGCTGGCGTCTGCGCCGCCAGCATCGCCCTGACGTCCGCCGCCCGGAGCCGGAGGCGGCCACGATGTCTGTCAGCTCGGCGTCGGGGTCGGCTGCCTGCGCGGCAGCCGGCAGCAGCGGGGGGGCCGGCGGCGTGGCGCCGCCCCGGCGCCCGTCCCATCGCCTGCTCGGCGGGGGCTCCAGCGGCGGTGCCTGTGGGGGTCTCCCGGCGCTCCGTCCCCTGGGGGGGCCATGGCCCGCGCTGCTGGGAGAGGGCGCCTGGGGGGCGGCGTCGACTCCTGCGGGGGGGAGTTTTCACAGAAGGCGGTGCCATCGGGACGTGGGCGACCACCAGTGGGCGGAGGTCCAGGCGCCTGCCCGCAAGCGCCGCCGGGGGCACGTCCGGCGGGCTCTTCGGCCTCGGCGCCGCCTCTAGATGTGGCGGTGGCGGGGGGGGGGGGGGAAGCACCTCGTGCCCCAGCATGGCGGGCCGCCTCGGGTCACGGACTGGCAGCCGATCGTCATAGAGGGGGGCCGCCTTCACTGGGGGGGCTTGGGAACATAGGGATGGCGTGGAACTTCATGTTCTCATCCTTTGCCTTGGCGGTGACGGTGGCGGTATGGATGGACCCCGGCTGCTGTCCGATTTCTGGTAGCTGTCATTCGCGTCGTTGCCGTCTTGTCGGAGATCCCATGGAAGAGTTCCTCGTCGACGCCGTCTGTGTCCAGGCCGTCAGTGCCGAAGCGATCCTCGTCGTCCTTCCCGCCGGACCTGGGCCTGCTGAAGCAGCCCTTGGGGTTGGCGACGTTGTCGGTTTCTCGATGCGAAGGTGTGGGCCCTAAGACATCAGCACGTATGTCCATCACCATGCTCTTGACGTGAACAAGGCCCAGCTCGATGTTGTCAAGTGCGTTCACCTTGGTTTCAATTGCCTCGACTTCACGGGAAAAGGTTGCTGAGCATCTCGAGAACACTCTCGTTGAAAGCCATCGCCGCCGCATGTCACCGAAAATTACAAACCGGCCAGGAAGATGGTCTGGGGATCCCGGGCGGAGTCGTGAACGCCATGCCTACCATGCATATTCTCGCTACGCATGCTACGCGTGTGACCCTTTCCCTTGAGCCAAAGAGGCTCCCAAAAGGCCCCAAGAATGCCCTGGATCCCAAGAGACCTCCTCCTCCTCCTCCTCGTCCTCCTCCTCCTCCTCCTGCCCCTCTCATACTCTTATTTCTCCCCCGCGTATTATCCGAAGGGTTTCTACAACGGCTGGGGGAACACGTAGTCCGATGTCTTGGCCGAGCTTTGCCTAATGTTTGGCCACATAGACGTGTCCTAAAAGGCAGGAGGCGCGGTGATTCACCGTAGGCAGCTTCGATAACTTCCACCATTGTCGCAAGCTCTGACTCCTTCTTGGGGTCGGCGGAATGGCGTAAGCCACTTGAATCAATGTACCCTCCCCAACCGCCTCCCCTTGGGTATGGACGGGAGGGGGGCCCGAGGAGTTAGAGCGTCGAAGATGGCTCCAAGATGGCTCCAAGATGGCCCAAACGAATCCCAGATGGCCTCCAAGATAGCTCACGACAGCTCAGGATTGCTCCAGGCAGCCTCAAGCATGCCTCCAGGAGGCCCAGAGGCCGCTCCAGGACACCTCCGAAAGAACGCGAAGCCTCCCAAGGACGCCCCCGAGAGGCTAACATCCGGCCCAAATCTTGGGAAAAGCCTAGCCTCTTGCATGCTCGCCGCTTCACTTCCGATGAGCATCCGAGGCCTCACGATTGGCCCCAAGGCGGCCCGAGAGAGCCCCACGAGGGGCCCCGGGAGACCCCCAGGCAGCCCCGAGGGCGCCCGAGAGCGCCGCAAAGGGCGCCCCAATCCGGCCCCGAGGGGCAACGAACTCGTCAGGATCCAGAGGGGCAGCGGTGCTGGGGTGACCCCCTTCGCTCAAGGTTACGATGTTCCAACTTACTTCAGCCTTGATCACCAGAAAGAATTTCGAGCGCCAGAAGAAGTACCGAAACTCAATGGTTTTCACGTGTCGGGCCCTGGGAGACACTTGCTCGACACTGTTTCGACACTCTTTTGACACTTTTCTGGGTGCTCGAAATTATTTTTGGGATGCGGTCCTTAAGTAGGATGGGAACAACATCAGCCCAATGCAGAAATCCATGAAGAACTCTGCGTTGCTCGAAGGATCAGACGTCTCGGGGGCATCATTGGGAAGTGGTTGTGCGGCAAACACGGCTCCATGAAGGCCTCAAAGAGCTCACGATAGCCTCCAAGATGGCTCAAGATACCGCGTGATGGCTCAAGATGGCCTGCACGATGCTTCCAAGAGGCCCAACGGCCCCACGAGACGGCTCCGAGCGACCATAGATCATCCCAGGGATGTTCACAAGAGGCCCAAACCCTTCCAAAACCTGTGGGAAATCAATCATAGCTGCATTATGTGAGGCCCCAAGACGGGCCAAGAGCACCGAGAGGAGCACGAGATGGCCCAAAGACGGCCAAAGAGGCCTCCAAGAGTCCCCCAGGAGCCCCTAAAAGGCAGTGTTTTGGCATCCGGGGGGGGGGCAAATTAAGAACTCCCTCCTTGGAGCCATGGGGCCCAAGGTCGCCCCAAGAGGGCCCGGAGACCTTTGCGAAGAGCCCCAAGAGAGACCCAAACGAGCCCCAAGAGGAGACAACAATGCACCCAGCAAGGCGTCAAGACGGCTCCGAGACGCTTCCAAGAGGCTCCAACAGCAGAACATCTGCGAAGGCGTCCCCCTCATTATATTCTGCGTTATGTTCCTCCTCATCCTCCTCCTTATCCTCCAGCTACTCTTCCTGCTCCTCCTCCTTCTCCTCCTCCTCCTCATCATCATCAGCATCCTTCCCCCTCCTACTCCTCCTCCTCCTCCTCCTCCTCATCCTCCTCCTCTTCCTTCTCCTCCCCATTTCTTCCAAGCTAGCTCCAGGAGACCTCCACGAGTTTTCTAAGACAATTCGCGTGGGAATCAATGATGGATAGACTGGTGGGGGTGCGTGAAGCGTCAAAAGTTGTGTATCATTGCCAGTTAACCGATGCGCCCCTTCAACCGTTGACCGTACCCTCCCCGCGGCCTTCGATAGACTCGTTGGTCCTGTTGTTCTTGTATCTGCAATACTCGTGGGGCGCCCTGTGCAGGAGCACACAATGGAAGAAGAAGAAGAAGAGACAGGAGACACAAGGAGGCACTGGGTTGCTAAACATGCACGCGGAAAACAAAAAGGCACGTTGCATCGGTAGAAGGTGGACAGCACGAGAGAGAGAGAGAGAGAGAAAACAAAAAAAAGAGAGAGAGAGAGAGAGAGAAAAAAAAACAAAAAAGAGGAAAACAGGGGGTCAGAAATACACAAAGGAATCACAGAACATGTGCACAAGAGAAAGGATGCTGATGTCGTAAGCCAGACGAAAGACAGATTTAGGGGCTGCGGCAGCGGCGAATGGCCCAGGGGGGCATTCGGAGCATACAAAGCTCAGCCCGAATCGCCCAACTGCTCGAAGATACCCGACCAGCAGCACGCGCAGCACTCCCCTTGGGGATCACTCGCCCGCTACAGCCCCCAATACCCAGTCAGCCTGGACTGGACGGCCTTCGCAAACCGGTTGTCTAACGTCTTGGGGACGCGCCGCAGCACAATGGTTCGCAGCTCGTGTGGTTCGCCCGGCTAGCCTAGACTGCCATCGCCGTTCAAGCGTAGTTTCGCCAAGCAATCTACGATCTCTCTTTCCCATGCCTGCCCCCACCTACTCTCTCTCTCTCTCTCTCTCTCCCTCTCTCCCTCCTGCTACTCCCCTCCTCACCGCTTCTCGTCTTCATACTCTCGCCGTGCTCCCCTCGTATCCCCTCTTTCCTTCGTCCTACATGTTCGATCCCATCCATCTCAGCTCCTTCCCTCACCTCTGATTCAACTCCTCTTCCCACCTCCCATGTTTCACCCCGCTTCCCGCGTCCTCACTTTTTCAGATGCTGTCATCGTCCTCTCCTCCGGTGCATCCCTTCTTCCCTCCTCCCCTCCTCCTTCCCTCGTCCCCTCGTCTCTTCTACCCTGCTCACATGTCGACCTTGTCGCCATCCCCTCCTGCAGAGAAGGCTGGGCGAGTCTCAGACCGGCCCGACAAGGACCCCACGGTTCGGTCCAGGATGCCCAAGCCGAGAATTCGGAAGAAGACCAACGCCGTCCAATTATTTGCGGGGAAAGCCAAGCCACACCTGGCAACTTCAGACAGCTGTGCCAAGCTGGGACTAGCCCACCACAGGTCCCTCAGCAACGACCAGAAGTCCTGCAGCCCAACCAGCGGCCACGAACTCGTGACCATCAATAAACCGCCTGTGACCTGAAAAACTGTGGCCCAGTGGAACGTGTGCAGCGCGACACTGATGCGACTACACCATGGAACTGTACCACTGCTGCTTTGCGGTCGGAGAATGATTTACGATTTGCATGCCGACAAGCAAAACGGCGAGCGAGAGAAATCAAACATTCGCGCCTGCCCCTGGCCACAAACAGTCCTTCACCAGCACAGATTGGGTGCCCGTACAAAGACTGCATGGAGAAGTTCGTCAGGTCGCTTTCGCCCAACCTCTGGCACAGGCTGAAATCAAAAGCACTGTTGAAGGCATAGTGCCAAAATGAATGAACACACCAAAACCGCTAATACTGTCAACGCGCCATAGGCCAAGCAGGACTAGAGTAGAACAATACCTTAGCTGCCTCGTGTGCATGTGCTTGTCTTTTCTGTGTCCAGAATACTGTTGAATGGCTGGCCCATGGCTTGAAATTGCCTGTTGGCTGTGAGCTCCCGTCTTGATTGATTGATTGCACGTGGATGCATGCTTGCGTCCCCTGGCTGCCTGCATGTGCGATCGCACAGTTGATGTGTCACCCCACTGTCCTTTGCGTGGCTGCATTTGATTGCCCGTGTGCGAGCCTGCGATTGCGGCTCTGCGTGCCTACTTTTCCCCCGAACCACCCAGAACCACCTGGGCATCCTGGGACGCCCAGGCCGCTCAAGTTCTGCAAAGCATCCGTCTGGCTCGAGACATCCTCAGATACTCGTCGCGCAGGGCGCGCCATCCTCGAGCAGGCACGCAAAAAGTATACTTGTTTCATGTCCTGGCGAATTTCAAAGCCTCCAAACCTAGTGTTATATCTGGATTCTCCGCAAAACGCTCTGGACCCCGTTTTTTTGTAACAGGGAAAATGTGTCTGCGGACACCGTTGTTCATCAAGGATCCGAGATAGGGCGCACATTTTCCTCGAGCGGGCACGCGCGAAACATATTTTTCTAAGCAAGAAGCGTACGTCACCTCGCTGTGCATCCCACATATTTCCACCGGCGCACATTTTCCTCGAGCGGCACGCGCGAAACGTAAAAAGAAAAAACACAAGAAATACCTCTCTATTCATCGCGCAATCCCGCTTCAAGTCGACTTCGGGGGTAAATCTCTAAAAGACAACCCTGGCCCAAGCCCTTTCCGAAAACAATGATGTTTGACTTCTCGCCTCCTTTTCGCTTCCGATGCGCCTTTGAGGACTCAAGATGGCCCCAAGATGACCCAAGAGAGGCCCAAGAGGGGCCCAAGAGGCCCACCAAGACGGCCCCAAGTGCGCTCAAGAGCAGCCCAAGATCGCCCCAAGATTGCCCCAAGAGGCGGTCTCGATGGCCCAAGGGAGACGCCAAAC
This sequence comes from Prorocentrum cordatum, assembly GCA_963575745.1. Lineage (NCBI taxonomy): Eukaryota > Dinophyceae > Prorocentrales > Prorocentraceae > Prorocentrum > Prorocentrum cordatum. Next base: position 39,044 of record CAUYUJ010001087.1, read on the forward strand.
GTTTCGACACCCCTCTTTCACCGACGCTCTCCACGATAGCCGCAAGAGGCCCTCCAGGGCTCCCAACAGGCCCCCAAGAGAGCCCCAAGAGCCCTAAGAGGACCCCTAATATCCCCCAAAAGAATGTCAAGAAGGCTCCGAGAGGCGATTTTGAAGGCTCTGTCCTCGTCCTCGTTGTCATCCTCCTCTTCTTCCTCCTCATTATCCTCCTCCTCCTCCTCCTCGTCCTCGTCCTGCTCGGCTTCCTCTTCCTTTTCCTCCTCTTCCTCGTCGTCGTCGTGGTCGTCGTCTTCTTCTTCCTTCTCCTCCTCCTCCTCCTCCTCCTCCTCCTCCTCCTCATCCTCCTCCCCTCGCCCCCACGCGGGCCCCAGGGATGGCCTGAAGGGGCCCTCCAAGGCCACCACCTTGCTCCCAGAGATCTTTCTGTTCACCCTGGTTGCCCGCTCTGGTTCACTATATGTGTCTCTTCGTCCCTTTTCCCGTCAACTCTGATGGGCAGGGTTTCCGAATGGGCTGAGGGGAATACTTTTTGATTGCGACCGGGGCGAAGAGAAGGTCGGGTGGCGTCCCGGGAATTGCAGACTAGCAGCGGCCTAAATTAGCGCAAAGGAAGAGGAAGGGCGAAAAGAGAACAAGACCAAGCAAGGGAGCTGAGGGGGATACTTTTTTGATCGCGACCGCGAGCGGGCACCCGCGCGGCGTCATAAGGTCAAGCGAAGTGCGAAGCCGTGCAAGTGCAAGGCAGCGGAAAATGTACGGGGCCACTACGCAGAGGCAGCGCAAGAGTGACGAGGCTGAGGGGGATTCGCGAAGCGTGAAGAATTGCGATTGGTCCGTGCTGTGCTGCACTGTGCTGCACCATGCTGTGTTGAACGGTGGTGTTTTCTGGTGCGTTGTGGGTCTAGCCATCCTTGACGCCCCAATCCTGTCCGAACTGATCTGGATCTTGAGCTCACGCTGTCTACGCGCATGGCTCGCCCAAAACAGGGTGCAGTCGAAACATGCGGGGCGTTCAACCAGCTCGAAATCAAGATCCAAGTCAGTGCCGACGTGAGACGAACCGAACGGGGGGCGAACCCGAACAGAAAAAAAAAACGCACCGACACGACAAGGCAGCTTTCAACGATGTAGAACCAGCGTTTCGTGTGAGGCATCCTCAACACATCCTGCAGACAAGCAGTCTGCTGCAGGCGAGGCCCTCGCTCGAGGCATGCTCGACATATCCTGCAGAACAAGCGCTTCGCTCGAGACATCCCCAAGCCATCCTGATGTTAGACACCCGCCTGGGCGACCTGGACACCTGAAAACCAGCGTTTCGCTCAAGACATCATCAACACATCATCATGTTAGACACCCGCCTGGGCGACCTGATCACGTGCCAACGACACAGGCACCGAACGCATGTTGACTATCCTCTCCGCGCGCGCATCTGTACGAGCGAACCGTTCGAAGACCGCGTGTTGTGTATCCTCATGTGCGGCCTGGGCACGCGAAGCCATGCCAAACGCACAAGCGCCAACAACATGCTAGATACCCATCCACCATCCGCGCACGTTCTGTTACGTGCGAACTGGCCGACGCCCTCATGCTAGATCTCCCGCCTGTGTGGCGTAGACACTTGGAAACATGTGCCAAGTGCACAGGCGCCTGCGCAGGTGCCAAATGCATGGTAGATACCCTCTCCGCGCGCGTATGTGCGACGTGTGGGGAGCCCGACTGCCACATGTTAGATACCCCTCCTATGGCGTGGGCACATGAAAACATGTGGCAAACGGCACAGGCGCTTCGCGCATGTTAGGTACCTACTCCGCGCGCGTGTGGCCACGACCCATTGTGAATTAGGCTGTGTCCGCGCTCCCACGGCCACGATCCCTCGTACATTGCACTGCGTCCGTGCTCCCAAGGCAAATCCCTCGTGACTGACGCTGTGTCCGCGCCCCCAGGGCCACGATCCCTCGTCAATTACGCTGTGTACGCGCTCCCAGAACCACCTGTGCATCCTGAGGCGCCCAGGCCTTTCACGCGCTGCAAAACAAACGCTCCCCATCCTCGAGAAACCTGCCTGCGCACGGCGCGCCGTCCTCGAGCGGGCACGCAACAATTCTCGCCCCACGAACCCGGAAAGGAATATAGATATGTAGGGCGTGGCAACGTTTTGACGACACCTGTTTGGGCGACGGGCAAATACAATGCTGAATGTATCGATCTTGACGTACCGTGCCGAGGGCTGTGCTGTGCTGCGCCGTGCTGGACTGCGATGTGCCATGCCGCGATTCTGCTCTATAGCGTTGTGGATCGAGTCATCCTTTGCATCTGGGTCCTGACCGAACTGATCTGGATCTTAAGCTCGAGCTGCCCGAGCACACATTAACTGCCCAAGAGCTAATTTGCGAGGGGACATGCTAGGAGGACGCGCCGCGGAACGGCCCAAGAGATGCGCCAGGCGACGCGCCAGAGGACGTGCCATGGGGACGCACCGCGGGACGTGCTAAGGGGACGCGCTACGGAACGTGCCAATGGACGTGCCACGGGACGTGCCAGGGGACGCGCCGCGCGACGTGACAGGGGGACTCGCCACGGGACGCGCCACAGATCGTGTCAAGGAGCGTGCCTATTTGCAATGCTGAGTGTATCGATCTTGCTGTACCGTGCCGAGGACTGTGCCGTGCTGCGCCGTGCTGGACTGCGATGTGCCATGCCGCGATTCTGCTCTATAATGGTGTGGATCGTGTCCTCCTTTGCATCCGTGTCCTGACCGAACTGATCTGGATCTTAAGCTCGAGCTGCCCGAGCACGTAGTAGCTGCACCAGAGCTAGTTGACGGGGGAACATGCCAGGAGGACGCGCCGCGGAACGTCCCAAAAGGACGCGCCAGGCGACATACCAGGGGACATGCCACGGGGACGCACCGCGGGACGTGCCGAAGGGACGCGCTACGGAACGTGCTGGGGACAAGCGTTTCGCTCGAAGCATCCTGCCCAAATCCTCATGCTAGACATCCGCCTGGGCGACCCGGACACGTGCAAACAAGCGTTTCGCTCAACACATCCTCAACACATCCTCATGCTAGACATCCGCCTGGGCGAACTGGACTCGTGAATACAAGTGGCTCGCTCGAGACATCCTCAAGACATCTTCATGTTAGAAGTCCGTTTCAGGCCCCAAGGAAGGCCCCAGGAGGCCCATGTTAGACACCCCATCAGGTGGCCTGGACACGTTAAAACACCTGGCTCCGCCATGTTCAATACCACCCTGGACGGCCTGGACATGTAAAGCCACGTGGTTCCAAATCGGGACAATCATGGTAAGTACCCCCCTGGGTGGCCTGGACACGTAAAAGCACGTGGGGTCAACTCTGGGCAACCATGTTAGATTCACCATGGGTGGCCTGGACACGTTAAAACACGTGGTCCTTGCTCGGGGCAATCATGTTAGATTCCCCCTTGGTGGTCTGGACACGAAAAAACACAATGTGCCAGCTCGGGACAACCAGGTTAGATATCCCCCTGGGCGGCCTGGACGCGGAAAAACACGTGGTTCCAGCTCGGGACAGCCATGTTAGATACCCCCCCTTGGTGGCCTGGACATGAAAGAAAACACAATGTGCCAGCTCGGGACAACCAGGTTAGATATCCCCCTGGGCGGCCTGGACGCGGAAAAACGTGGTTCCAGCTCGGGACAGCCATGTTAGATACCCCCCCTGGGCGGCCTGGACGCGGAAAAGCACGTGGTTCCAGCTCGGGACAGCAATGTTAGATACCCCCTGGGTGGCCTGGATACGCTGAATTCGCGCTCCCGATCGAGACATCCTCGCAATGTCTTCCCTGGAGAGGCCTCCAAAGCGCCAACCCCTGTCCAGAGCAAGAAAGCATCATTCTTCTGGATTGGGATAGATGTTCGGGTAACGCTTTGCGGCCCCCCGTGCGCTTCCTGATAATTCGGCGTTGGGCCCGACGTCATGTTAGATATCCCTCTGGGCGGTCTGGACACGTAAAACCAGATGGTTCCAAATCGGTACTATCATGTTAGGTACCCGCCTGGGTGGCTCCGACTCGTAAAAACACGTGGGACCAACTCTGGGCAACCATGTTAGATACACTCCTTGCTGGCCTGGACACGTAAAAACACGTGGTCCTTGCTCGGGGCAACCGTGTTAGATACCCCCCTGGGTGGCCTCGACATGTAAAACACACAATGTGCCAGCTCTGGGCAACCATATTATATACACCCCTGAGTGGCCTGGACATGTGAAAACACGTGGTCCTTGCTCGGGACAGCCATGTTAGATACCCCCCTGGGTGGCCTGGACGCGAAAAAACACAATGTGCCAGCTCGGGACAATACACTCCTGAGTGGCCTGGAGACGTTCAAACACGTGGTTCCAGCTCGGGACAACCATGTCAGATATCCCCCTGGGTGGCCTGGACATGTAAAAACACGTGGTTCCAGCTCGGGACAACCAGGTTAAGATACCCACTGGGTGGCCTGGACATGAAAAAAACTTGGTTCCAGTTCGGGACAATCGTGTAGGATACCCTACTGGGTGACACCCCAAAACACGTAGTTCCAGCTCGGGACAACTGTGTCAGATACCCCCCTGGGTGACCTGGGCCCTCGTGGGGCCTCCTGGAGAAGACCAATATATAGGAACACACGGAAAAAAACACGGGTTCGTGCCCCTGGAGAGGGTCAATCGATGGGAACACACGTAAAAATATACGGATTCGTGCCCCTGACCCACATGTGTTCCGCACCCTGTGTTCTAACGATCGGGATTTCAAAAACCAGCGCTCCGCTCGGGAAATTCTCAAATTGTAATTCGCCGGCCCTACGCGACCTCATTATGCATCGCAAATAAATTCGCCGGCCCGTCGCAAGTAAAGACCCGGACTTTGGTAACAGAACTCATAGAGAACCCTGGGCCCACGCCCTTTCCGGGAAAAAGTCAACATTCGCCAATTCGGTGTAGAGTTTTAGGGTCTCCGAACCTCGTACTTTAGTGGGGATTCTGCGCAAAACGCTCCGCACCATCTTTTTTACTAAGGAAGGCGGGTGTCTGCAGACCCCATCAGGCAACGAGAATCCGAGACGGGGGGCGCATTTTCTTCGAGCGGGCACGCGCGAAGCACGCATCTCCCACGCCGAATTCCGAATGCCACGGAAATTCGCCTGCCCACCTCAGCGTGGCAACAGGGGACAGCTTACCTGCAAAAAGGGAACCCTGGGCCCGCGCCCTCTCCGGAAAAAACTGCAGCGGAAGCCGACCGCTGAGGCTGCAGAGGTAAACCCGCCGGAGCAGGCAGGCGTTCACTTTTATTGAAGGGGCCCTGGGACACGCAAACCAATAGACACAAATAACAGGATCCCCCATATTTTCCCATCTTTTCTGGGTGTTTGTCTTCCCCCCACTTTCCATATTTTCCTACATTTTCTTGGGAATCGACGATTAATTGTGTCTGTGTGTTTTTGTCCCCTCCTGATTTATGTCAGCGCCTCCAACGCGGAGCATCCGAGGGGCACGTCGTCCCTGCCGCGACGATCGCTCGTGCGCAAGACGCATGCGATGGCGACCTAATTAATGATTAGCGCATGCAGAGGTGACCCCGCGGCTATCAGCATGCGGCGAGCCAGCGAGGCAAGCCCAGCGCCAGGTAACAACATGGCTGCAATGAGTCACCGTCCCGCGACCGGTGCATTTGCATGCAAGAACATGGCGGGCCGGGCGAATGGAAAACAACCGGGTAGCATGCTCAGTACAACACCTAGATTCCGCCGGTCTGGTTCTTTCAGGCACGCGGCAAACAGTGCGCATTTGAGCTTCGACACAAAACACACGCTCAGCATGCGTATGCTGTGATTCTGGCTGAGACTTGACAGTGACCAGATGGTGCGCATTGTGTGGAAATCGCTCGTGACTGCCACTGGGAGGCGGCTTAATTGGGTTACGACCCTGCTGTCGGCGGAAACGGAGGTTCAAAGACGTATCAACGGATGTGTGGTTTCGAACGTGTCCCCCGCTGCTCAGAACGATGGCTTCGGATCTGACGCTCACGAATTCAATCTCTTCCGATTGAACTGCAATCGATTCAAACTCCCAACAGCTATTCTCGTTGAGTCGTCTGCTGCGGCCAGCCAATGATCAATGAGGGTCACCAGGCCGGCTCCTCCTCTACTTATGTTGTTCCCATCGTACTAAAGGACCACATCCCCGAAATAACTTCGAGCACCCGGAAAAGTGTCGAAACAGTGTCGCACCAGTGTCCCAGGGCCCGACACGTAAAAACCCTCGAGTGTCTGCGCTTTCTCTTGGTGCTCGAAAACCTTTCTGGTGGTCAAGGCTAAAGCAGGCTGGAACATCCTGACTCTACGGATTCCGAAGGCCGCCCACTTTTGTCCGGCGAAGGATGCTGAGGGGGTCAGGCGCCAGGCACCCGCAGCGGTGGTAGCGCACACACACACACACACACACACACACACACACACACAGCGAACCCGAGAATCCGAACCAGCAGACCTGAAAGCGCCTAAAGAAGGAACTCAGAAGCCGCACGCGCTCGAAGGAACACGGGAAGGAAAAGGGAAAGGGGAGCGATGGGGGACGGGAGAGGGCCGGAGGTGCCCAGCCCAGGCTCCTGTGCTCCTGCGCTTCGCGGGCGCGGCACGGAGGGGAAGGGCGGGGATGCCCACTGCCTGCTGCCGTCTGCCATCCCCCACTGCCACCCTCGGCCGTCGCAGCGGCGGCAGCGCCTCGGCAATCGCAGCGGGCCTCCCGGCTCTATCCGCGAGCCTCCGCGCTGCGCAGTATCCCCGAGCCCTCCGAGGCCGCGTGCGGGCCAATAAAAACACCCTCCGCGCCCTGCGCCGTCCGAGAGGGGAGGGGTGGAGAGGGGGACACCTGCGAACCCTACCCCTGCCCCCCACGACTTCTGGAGGGGAGGGTGGGGTTCACTGCGCTCGGGAGTTCCCGAACGGATGGCACCCCACCGTCCCCCTTAGAAATCGTGGGGGGTAGGGGTAGGGTTCGCATGTGGCCCCCTGGTGGCAGAAAGGCAAGGGAGAGCGAGCGGGAGGGCGGGTGGGGCGCAGGACGGAACGGGCCGCGTGGAGAGAGGAGACAGCAATCGAGGGCACAGGCTTGACACGGGTGGGCCGGTGCCTCTCCAACTTCGCGCCATCCAGCGGCTCGATCGATGAGAGGTTTTCGAAGAAGTCCTCGGGCGCGCTCCCAAACAAGCCTGCCCAACTACAGCATACTACCACCCGCTGTTTCGCGTACTTGATATGGTGTGTCGGATATACGTCCTCTTCTTGCCTCGCCCGTATGCTCTGCCCGTTCATACATGATGCTCCAATAGATGGACAATAGGTTCGAACCCTTACACATTCGAGGGAAATTCTACATCACCCCCGCGCCCCCGACATCAATGTTGATCTCAGTAAAGGCGGTGCTTTGGGGTTCGAGTAGTTCTGTCCACTCACGCCCCCCCCGTCGCGCGCCCCCGACATCAATGTTGATTTCAGTAAAGGCGGTGCTTTGGGGTTCGAATACTTCTGTCCACTCAAGCCCCCCCGTCGCTACGCCATCAATATCAATTTCGGGGGGTCTAGGGGGCATCTTGGGCCACAGGGTTCGAATCGAATGTCCGTGTACGGTTCTTTCTCGTCTATGTTTCCTCGCTCCCCTGCGCAAGCAGTGCCTGCACTAAGGACTAAGGCGCTCACAGTCGGCATGGGTTTCGGGGCTTTCCCCCCGAACGCCGCCCGTGGTTGAGCAGGGGCCGACCGTCCCGGCATTCCTATAGTCATACCACGAAATGTTCCTAGAACCCAAACATGCTTTAAGAACAAGAACGATGTTCTTAGAACGTAAACCCGACGCGATAAAACAAGACAGACTCCGCCGGAAAGGTTTTAAGAGCATTTCGTGGAGACCACAAAGGGTTCTTAGGGCTGTAGGCGAGCCAAGACGCTTCGCCACTGCTTGACGAACGCCGCCCGTGGGCGCCCCGTGAGCGCCTCGGGCCACGGCGTGGGCCTCCCACTGTTTTCGCCCGCTCGCCGGCCGCTTGGGGGCGCCCTGCGGGCGCCTCGTGCGCGGGTTTGGCTCCCCGGGCTCCGGGAGGGGGAGGAGGAGGAGGAGGAGGAGGACAAGGAGGAGGATGAAGGGGAGGAGGAGGAAGGGGAGGAGGAGGAGGAGGAGGAGGAGGAGGAGGAGGAGGAGGAGGGGGAGGAGGAGGAGGAGGAGGAGGAGGAGGAGGAGGAGGAGGAGGAGGAGAGGAGGAGGAGGGAGGAGGAGGAGGAGGAGGAGGACGAGCAACGCTCCCATGAAAGAGACGGGAAGAGGGCAGGCGGGCAAGAAAGGCACGAGACGAGGGCAAAACGTTCAAGATCCACGTCTCTCTACAGCAGCGGCGGCGGCAGCAGCCAGCGGTGGGGGCGGGGGCGCGCCTGCGCCCGCGGGGCGAGAGGCACGGGGGGGGACAGGTGCACCCTGCCCTGCGAACGGGTCGGCACCTTGAAGAAGGAGCCGCACAAAATGAGACCTTCCTGCAGCGGCCCTGACCCTCGCGTTCACGAGGGAAGAGAAGGACCGAGCTGAATACAAATCCTGGACACGGAGCGAATTGTGGCTAGAGAGAAGGAGATCAAGAGCAACGAGACACGAGCAAAGGGAGGCGAGAGACGGCCGAAGAAGACAGGAAAGGACAAGCAGGGGGGGGAGGGGACACCAGACAGAAAAACCAGGCCAGGATCGGGAAGACGGGGAAGAGCTTGGCTCAAGACTTGATGAACAATAAGACAGGAGAGGTAGTGCTTCATATTATCTCCATATGCAAGCCCACGGATACGACAGTCATTAGTCCCAGACCGATATCTGGCAGACGTATTCCAAGCATTACACAAGGTTTTGACATAGGCAGTAGCACAGGACTCAGGCAGCTTACGAGCGGCATTCCGAAATCGGCGGAGCGTGAGATGACCATCCCTAGAAGAGATCGGGCCCCACTTCCTCAACGTTTTCATGAACATCTTCATGCAGGAGAAGGAGTCCTCGGCCAATATATAGGCCTTCAAACATTTACTCGTGATTTTCGGCATCCACCTATCAGTCGGCATATTATGTATCTGTTCCATGAAATGAGATACGTAGGTAAGATGGGAGAATATAGAATTGCAAAAATATGCGCCGCACTTCCAGGAAAGACAAAGTTCAGTATCTGCATCTGAGCCCTCCAAGAGACAGCGCGCATTATAAAATGCACCAGACCTCGAAGCAAGACGGTAGGCAGCAGCAAAGGCGTAGTGGGCCAGTGAGCGCACCGATACTCCATGCCCAAATTCAAACATATGAAATAGCATGGCCGAGTTGATCGCATTCCTCGGGCCTGCGGTCAGCAGCTGGACGCACTCACTTTCCAGATTCAGTATTTTCCTGGTCGGCCTCCGAAATTGGGCAACATAGCCAAGCACGGGGAAACCCAAAGCGTTGTAGGCCACGATGTTTGGCCCCAACGAGCGCCCAAGCCCACGGATCCTCCGAGTCCTGGCAACCAAGGAACTCCCAGGACCACCCCACGATCTCTTCACCAAGAACACCAACAATAGTTCCCAGATATTTCCCAGAGGAGGCAACCTGAAAACGGCGAATACCGAGCCCATGCATCTTAAACTCAGCACGAACAGCCACGAGTTCAAAATCTCGCGGCATAATAATCACCGTCTTATCTGGGCGGAGAAGCAGGCCTGCAATAGCTTCTGCCCGAAGAAGGTGTCGCACAAAAGTGGGGAGATGCCGATAAATATCTTTCGACACCAGCGCTAAATCATCAGCGCAAGCAGAGAGCACGTTGTCACACCCAGGAAGAAGCCCTTGAAGGAAACGAATCAGTGGATCGAAAACCAGCGCAAACAATATGCCACTCAGGTCAGGGGGCATCCTTGTTTTATCCCGCGCCCCAAGGGAACTTTGTGCTCCTGGTTGCCTCGGAACGACACGACTACCTCCACTTCTGTATACATGGAGCGCAAGGCCGTGAGGGACCAGTCAGGCAGGCCCATCGTGGTCAAGACGCGCCACATCCACCCGTGAGCCACAGACGGAAAAGCTGCGCGGATATCAAACAGTGTGCCTCCAGCATTCCTGTAGCCAGCAGCTTCTGACCACACCGTACGGGTAGAGTCTAATGATACAACATGTTCGGTAAGGTTACGGCCGGGCACAAAACCATCCTGCGCAAGATGAATAGAACTCTGGCCAATAGCCCCCAGAGGCCTCGCAAGGGCCGCCGCGAGGATTTGTCGGCGTTGGATAAAGATAGAAACCGAACCTTGTCCACGCTACGCTGCTGGAGGAAGGTGCCGGGGTCAGGCCCACCTATGGGTGAGAACGCACCCAGCGACTTGTTCAATTCAGCAGTGAGAGTTCCACCAGAACAAACATAATCATATAATTCATAGAGAGCATCCCAACATTGTTCCCTTCCACAGATCCAGGCACTGCACGGAATGCCATCGGCCCCAGTTGCAGGGTCTTTCCGTTTCAGAATTAGCCGGTGGAACTCCATGCGGGATAGACGCCATTGCACTCCAGTCGGCACAGCTCGAATAGGAGAGCCCAGGCCAGCAAGGAGTGGGGCAAACGGTTCAGGAAGCGCAGCAGGGCCAGCGTCTTCCTGAAAATTAAAAGGCTTGGCCACGTCGCCCCAGTACTTGGCGAGTGCTGCAGCGCAGGCCTCAGGGCCCCGAGAGACAGCACCCTCGGAATCCACAATATTGTGAAGCTCAAGCTTCCGATGCGCAGGAGCCCAGGCACGTGAGAGTTCAGCAAGACGATTAAGTTACTGTTCCTTCACCTGGCGGTGTAAGTCCTGGCCCCGAGAAACCTCAGCGGTCGCATCCTCATAGAACCTCCTCTTGTATCTCATAAGAGCATCAGTACATCCAGGAATAATCAAGCCAAACCATGTTTGAAGCATCATAATAACCAGTAAGCTCAGCAGAGGCACGGCAAGCTCTCGCGACTGCCCTGAAGTGCCCAGACCGATGGGCCCGCACAAGGGCCACCATCCACGCGAGCTTTTCGGCCACCGTCCCAGGTCCAAGGATTTCGCGCTTTCTCTTCGCACGAGAGCTTGCTTCATGCATCGATACTTTAATCCCCTGAACGCGCTGAAGAGGATCAGAGGATCTATCAATCTCTTCCAGCAGTTCCAGTGAACATATCGTGAACAGCGGCGAGCGCGATACCCACCTTGGAATAGAGCCCCTCTGCTCACGCTGAAGGTCAAGCGAGACGAAAACAGGGCAGTGGTCGGACGGCAGCTTCGGGCCTGTCACTGGCCAGCACACCCCCGACCTAGGGCTAAGGCCCCATAGATCCTGAGATGGCATATCTAGATAAATACGATCAAGACGAGCAAGAGATTGCAGGGTAGAATGTTGCACAACTTTATGGGTATAATCAGGCTGGTCAATTTCGCAGAACCGACCGGACTTCTCAGTAAAGAACTTGCTAAGGGAGGCCGAGTACGAGGAAGAAGAGCAAGAGGAATCAAGTCGCAATCGATATTCCCCATCTTCACAGAAATTCCAATCACCGCCCAGATTACTTGTGGAGGAAGCCTGCGATGGGGAGAGAGTCCAGGATGCACTGCAGCAACTGGCGCCGAACGGACAGGCGCAAGCAGGGGTCAAGATGCACACTCGCGATGCACAGCCGGCCGTATTTCCCACGGAGATCAACCGATAAACATCCCCCTTCAATTATCTCGTGCGGCACGGTGCGATCAAAAAGCCGCGCCAGACGCTCATGAATCATCAGAACCACGCCTCCCGCGATTTCTTCTGCAGTAAAGGTTCCACAACGCTGGTGAACACCGAAAACACGAGCAAGGCCCAGAAGGTCCTCGGGGCTTCCGTGGGTCTCCTGAAGGGCAACGATGTCATATTTTTCCCCAAGGTACTCCGGCTTCCCCCATTTCTGCTGAGACAGAGTGTGATTGGCCCAGATGCTACCGAACAATGTGTGAACATTCCAGGTAACCATTGAGATACCTATAGGAGGAAAGAAAGGAGAGCTATACAGATCCTGGCCTGGCGGAGGAGGTGGGGGAGGGGCAAGAGGCAGCACAAGTGACGGCTGCACAGACACAGGGCGCATATCAAAGTCGCAGAAGAAGACTCCGAACACGACGAGGAGGCCGAAGAAGTGCACGTAGAACTGGAAGAGGAGGTGCCATCCCGAAGCTGCTGGACCCCAAACCGAACAGCAGCACTGGAGAGCGGCGTGACCACAAGATCAGTCCACATCTCACAGCTTGAAGTTGGTACTGAAGATAGTCACAGCTCGGCACTCTCGATGATCTCGCGGATCTTGGCTTCGCTAATGCCCCACACCTCAAGGGTCTTTGAGTTGGGGAGGAACCTCTCAACGTCGGCGCCGCTGTGCTCGCATAGGACGAGCTCGTCAATGTCATTGTCATCGAACACATACATCACCCCACGCTGCCCATTCACTCCAAGCCGGTGCTTCTCTGTCCACATGGCCGATTTCTGAAGCTCTGCCTTCACCGCTGGGTAGATCCTCGCGAAAGATTTGGCATGGAGACGAACGGGAAGAGGGCGATCTCCTCGACACCATATGATGGACGCGGTGTTGTGCCGCCGATCAAGCCACGCCACTTGTGCCCATCGTCGTTGAACGCTGCCTGGAACTGTGATGCTTGAGCCGTACTCGGAAACTGCAGCTTGTATGCTTTGCCAATCTTATTCATCGTCATCTCAGTGTCCTGCAGCAGGACAGGAGACTTGTCTTTCACAGAATCATGAAATTCAGTGCGAGTCGACTCCAGGACCGCTCTGGGCCATGAACCAATCCACCTCATACACGGTTCTTCAGGTGGGCCTGCACGGTCATGTTGAGCTTGCTGCTGATACCGAGGTGCGCGAGGTCCGCCAGTACCACCACCACCAGAAGAGGAGCCCTCAGAGGGGGCCACACTCATAGATTCAAATTTGTTCTTCAGCTCCTGGAACTCACGTTTCTGCATATCACGCTCAGTGCGCACCTCGGTGCGCAGCTCGTCGAGCCCTCGAGAATTTCGTTCATTAACAGTCCTCACCTCATCAACTTGGTTCTGAACTTCCATGATATGACGGGTGACATTTCCATGGCTCTCCTTGATCTGCTTCAGGATAGCCTTCTGGTTCTCGGCGAGCTGTCTCCTCAAAGATTCACTTAGTTTTTTGAACGAGTTGTTCGCATCCAGAGGATCGTCCGACTGTTTCGCCCGCTTCGCACGAGGACCCATCACTGAACACAAAATGTGTAAAGGGGAGGAAGGTGTGTCCGCCTGAGCTTGACCTCAGATCGCCCCTTCAAGAGAGGCTGCCGCACTCAAATGGGGCCTGTCCCCACCTTGAGCCAAAATGGCTTGAGCCATTTTGGCGGAGGAGGAGGGGGCGGAGGAGGAGGAGGACGCCGGCGTGCGCCAGCTGGGTTCCCCGGGCTCCTGCTCGGTCGGCTCCCCGTGCGAGCCTCGTGGGCGCCCCGCTCGCTGGCGGACGTTCCGAGATGTCGTCCCGTCGCCGCCCGTGGACGCCTCCCTGCCGCCCACGTGGCCTGCACCGCACAGCGCGCATCACGTAGCCTGCACCACGTCGCCTGCAGCACCCATCCTGCACCAGAAAATATGATCGACCCAAGAACTCGGAGAGGGGTTTCGAACTGCGAGGCCTGGGAACTCTCCAGGCCCCTCCATTGGGCGATGGGCAGTGGCAATGCTGAAGGCATCAATGGTGATGCGACTGTGCAATGGATCTGTGTTGTGCTTCTCTGCGCTGTGCCGCGCCGCACAGTGTCGTGCCAGGGGACGCGCCACGGGACGTGTCAGTGGACGTGCCAGGGCACGTGCCAGGGGATTAGCCGCGCGATGTGCCAGGGGGACGCACCGCGGAACGCGCCACGGAACGTGCCAAGGGGACGCGCCATGGAACGTGCCAGCGGACGTGCCAGGGGACGTGCCAGGGAACGTGCCAGGGCGCGCGCCGCGCGACGTGCCCAGGGGAGGTGCTAGGGAATGTGCCAGGGAACGCGCCCGAGGGTCACGATCCCTCGTAAATCATGCTGCGTCCGCGCTCCCAGGGCTAAGATCTCGCATAAAGTATACTGGATTCGCGCTCAGAGGGCCGCATGACTTTGCAAATTACACGGGGGCCACGCTCGCTACGTCCGCGCTCCCAGGGCCACGATTCCTTGTAAATCACGGTGGGTTCACGCTCCAAGGGCCACGATCCCTCGTAAATTACACTGCATCCACGCTCTCAAAGGCCACAATCAGTCGTGATTTACGCGACATCCGCCGCCCCCAGGGCCACGATCCTTTGCAAATAACGATGCGTCCGCGCGTCCAAGGCCAAGATCCCAAATGGACTATACTGGGCCCGCTCTCCCCCCCCCCCCCGGACCACGATCCCTTGTAAACCATACTGCGTCCGCGCTTCCACGGCCAAGATCCCTCGTACATTACGCCGCGTCCGCGCTCCCAGGGCTACGATCCCTTGAAAATAACAGTGCGAGCGCACTCCCAGAACCACTTGGGCATCCTGGGGCGCCCAGGTCGCTGAAGTTCTGCAAAACAAGCGCGGGGCTCGAGACGGCCTCGAGAAGCCTGCGCGCAGGGCGCGCCATCCTGGAGCGGGCACGCGAAAAATAGATATTCTCCCCTTCTATACAAGTTGATAGGGTATCCGGACCTCGCTATGTAGTGGGGACTCTGAGCAAAACGCTCGACAAACTTTTTTACAAAGGAAAACGAATGTGTGCGGACCCCGTTAGGCAACGAGGATCCGAGATGGGGAGCGCATTTTCCTCGAGCGGGCACGCGCGAAACGCACATGTTCCACCAAGAATGGGACTTGACTTCGTCATTTATGGCACGTTAACCCGCCAGTCCTTTTCAAGCATGGCACCAGCTACAGAATGCCATCTACAAGCCAACCCTGAGCCCGTGCCACTTCTGGGGAATTACCACATGAGTTACATCCCAGACTTTGCACCACATACTGCCCCACGCAGCCCACACATCCCAAATGCAACAGCTTACTCCTTGGGGCCCACGCTGGCAAGCACTGCTTCATTCCCCGAACGGGCGGGGAACATTCCCTTCGTGGTGGGGCTCCCGCCACTGTCGCCCAGAGGGTCCTTCCTGCTCCTGCGTGGACCACCGCTTTGGTGAAACTCCGGCCGCCGCCGGGGAGGTCCTGCCAGGGAGGTCCCGCCCACGAGGCCCCGCGTTGGCAGTTGATGAGGATCCGGCCCCCGCTCACAGGATCCCGCCTATGAGGCCCCGTGCTGGTGGGAGCTCGGCCGTCGACCAAAAAGCCCTGGCAATGCGTGAGGTCCCACACCGGTGCCGGCGTGGATCTGGGCTTGGCCGGCGAATCCCTACCCGTGGGGTCTGATCCCGTGTTGGCGGGGCCCTGGCCGTCGCCGGTAGAATCCCGACACCGCACCCACAGAGCCCCGTGAGGGTAGGAGTCTGGTCGTCGACATCAATGTTCCGCCCGTAGGATCGCGCCCATATTTGGGCAGGCCGACAATTCTCGTATTGAGCCGCAGGTATCCAACCCGCGCCGCCATCCAGTCTAACGTCGACAATGTCGCCGTGAGAAAAGACTGCCTACTCTCCAGCAGTCGTTCTATAGTGGGTCCAGACATGCGAGCGCGCGTGGCGCGACAATGGGTGGCTCGTCAAGGGCGCGGAGCCGGGCCCAAAGTGACGGGGAAAATGTTTCACCAGCGGGAAGGTAGCCGCGAAGGTAGCCGCGCTGCAGCTCAAATTTGTTCCATCAATGTAGTGTGCATGTGATGTGCTTGTCCATCAATTAATTCCACATCTGGTTTCGATGTATTGATTTTGTCTGGCCCATGTGGGCTAGGGGCGCCCAGCCGATCACATGTTAGATACCCCCCTTGGGTGGCGCGCACACGTAAAAATACATGGTTCCAGCTCGGGGCCACCATGTTAGATACCTGTCTAGGTGGCCTGGACACGTGAAAACACGTGGTTCCAGCTCGGGGCCACCATGTTTGATACCTTGCTGGGTGGCCTGGACACATGAAAACAAGTGGTTCCAGCGAGGGGCAAGAGGTAAACATCTTAGATACTCCCCGGGGCGGCCTGGAGACGTAATAAAACGTCGTTCCAACTCGGGGCCATCATGTTAGATACCATGTTAGATACTTGTTCTGGGTGACCTGGACACGTAAAGACACGCGGCTCCAGCTCGGGACCACTATGTTGGATACCCCAGAAGGAAGTGCGGAGAACCACCAGCCAAAGAAACTGCGTCCAGTTTTTCCACGTCTGGGTTCGATGTATTAATCTTGTCTGGCTCGTGTGGGCCCCCACGCTGGGGGCGCCCAGACGATCACATGTTGGATTCCCCCAGTGGGTGGCGCGCACACGTAACAGCACGTGGCCCCAGCGAGGGACCACCATGCCAGACTCCCCTTCTGGGTGGCCTGGACACGCGAAAAACACGTGGCCCCAGCTCGGGGCCACCATGTTAGGTACCCCACCAGGTGGCCTGGACACGTAAACCACCTGGCTCACGCTCGGGACTACCGTGTTAGATACCCCACGTAGAATCATGTGGTTCCATCTGGGGACAGCCATGCGAGATACCCGAATGGGCGACCTGGGCATGTGAAAACAAGCATTTCGCCTGAGACATCCTCTGAATTCTGGTCCCCTGGAGAAGACCAAAATATAGGACAAACCAAGCGTTTCGCTCGAGACGTCCTCAACACATTCTGCAACACAAGCGTTCTGCTCGAGACATCTGCAGCACACGAATAGATATGTCTAGACATATGTATGTCTGCATGAGTAGATTTGTAAAGTTAAGTACATACATACATAGACGCATGCAAGCAAATACATATATATATATATATACACATACATACATGCATGCATACATACATACATGCATGCATGCATACCTACACCCATACACACATGCAGGCACATATCATATATATGTGTGTGTACACACATACAGGCACGCATACGTACGTACGTAAATACATACATACATACAGCCAGGTATACACACACGCATACGTGCATGCATACATGCATACATGCATACATGCAGACATGCATACATGCATACATGCATACATGCATACATACTTACATACATACATACATGCATACATCCATACATACATACACCCATACATGCATACATACGTATCTACGTACATACATGCATACAGACAGACAGAAAGACAGACAGACAGACAGACAGACAGACAGACACACACATACATACATATATACATACATACATACATACATACATACATACATACATACATACATACATACATACATACATGCATACATACATACATAAATACATACATACATACATACATACTTACATACATACAGACATACTGACAGACAAACAGACAGACAGACAGACAGACAGACAGACAGACAGACAATGGTATTGCGTCGGGCTTCCTTCGCATTTTGCAATGTACACCAGCCGCAAAGTTCATACGAACAGAACACACACAGACGAGTCTCGCGGGACTGGTCCCAGCCACCTAGCCAAAGCAAATGATACATGGCACTGGCCACACGGAGAGTTGAATCTTGATGATCGGCAAATTGAATCCGCGGATCTGCCGCACAATGACTGGATCCAACTAGACCCACGATCTTCCGTGCAGGGAGAAAACGCTTTCCGCATGGTATGTGCGGACCCGTCCTGGAGGGGTTCTGGCCATCGCCCGTGGAGTCCTGTCCATACCGTCCCACCCAGACAATCGGGCGACCACCTGTCGCACACTTATTGCTCGGTGGCGACGCAGGCACTCGTCGCATCGCTGTTGCATTCTGAGCAGAGTGCGCGAGGCACGAGCTGAGACCGGAGGCGCCTAGGAGGGGGCAAGCGGCCGCGGGAGCGGCGAAGAGGAGGGAGAGGGCGCCCGGAGAGTGTGCATGGAGCAGCCTCGGAGCAGGTCGAGACTCACGAAGTCTAAAATGATGAATATCGTTTCACCGATCCCCATCCCCAGCGGCGTGGACTGTGCCCCACTGGCCGATTTACCCCCCTAGATGGGGATAGAGGCCGTTCCCTTCGGGTTTCGAGGGCTGTATCCCCAACTGGGGTGGTAATCTGGTGGGGGCCTCGAAGGGATGAGGATGGGGATGGGAGTCGGTTAAACGATACTGATAAAACACACGAGCAAACCCATCGCGCACAGGGCCCCGTCAATAGGGGCCCGTGGCGCAGGGCGGGCCGCCGTCCACCAGGTCCCGCCACACAGGGTCTCCCGTGCACGGGGCCCTGCCCAGAAGATCCCAGCCAGCCCCGGAGATTTCGGCCTTGATCACTCTTCGTGTCAGAAGGCGGCTGGACACTCGACAGACCCGGCCGGTACAGTCAACCAGTATAGCAAAGATGCGCGATGAGGATGCAAGGGTCTTGGACGCCCATTTCGAAGCTTTTCGAGCGGGGCGCGGCCAGCAAAAGCGGCGAAGCATGGACCGAGGAGGCGAGGATGCAAGGGTACCCTTGGGAAGGTTGCCCATCCTTGCTATCATGGCTGACTGTAAAGATCACCACATTTGTACTCGAAAGTCGGAACGGCAAACTCGTGCACCGACGAGCTTGTGCCGAGAGAACGTGCCGCAGAGGCCTCACGCAAGCTGATCTGGTCGTGAGGCACCAGGCTGCAGCACACTCTTAAACACATTCGAAACGAATCACGATGAAAACGTAACCTGTCCCAGGGGCCATCTGGCCGAGGTGCCCTTGGGCCATGATCTAGAGGGCTCCACCCTCCTCGTCCTACTCTGTACCCTTCTCATCACCCGCCTCCCCGTGTGGACGCTACATGCCCGAGGGTGCCCGTCGTGTCCCTGGCCACCGACTGCGCGGCACCAGGCAGAAAGCAGCGTCTGCCCCTCTAACGATACTCAGGCAGTAAGGTCTCGTTGTACACTTTGCGCGTGGGGCAGCATACCGGCTATCTCAGGAACCGCCATCCAAAGTAACAACCACTGGCCCACGAAGCCCACAAAGGACTGCCCCACCCGCAATGTCAGCGTCGATCTTGCAACCATGACAGCATGCACGCTGACGACTTCGACGCGGAAGCGCAGGAGCGGGGAAGGCGCTGCCGAACAGGCATCCATATGTTCCTCACTACTGCGATCGGGAATACAGTGCAACTTGGTCACAGTTTGAGTTTGAGTAGACGTAGGTGGCTGTAGAGGGCAGTTTCGGCCGTGAAAAACAAGAGAAGATCCATGGCACGCCGCCCGCGCCGCGCTGCAGTGCACGCCGCATGATGTCCCTGAAGGGAAATTAGACAGCGAAGCAAGTTCAATTCAGCCGTATGGTCCCCTCCACTTATGTTGCCCCCATCGTACTTAAGGACCAAATCCCAGAAATCATTTCGAGCACCCGGAAAAGTGTCGAGAGAGCGTCGAGTGCCGGACGAATGTCTCCCAGGGCCCGACACGGGAAAACCCTCGAGATTTGGGGTACTCCGGCGCTCGAAATTCTCCCTGGTGGTCAAGGGTTGTGGAACAACGTAGCCAGAGCCCTCTGCACGCCATGCTGCCGAGCACGCCCGTGCGTCTCTGAAGGACAGACGCACGGCACAAGCTCGCGCTTTCGGGCGATACAATGAGGTCGGGCCTGTCCTCCTACAAGGGGATTTTGGGCGAAAAATCAAACATACTTTCAAAAATACTCCCCAAATGCTCAAAAATAGTCCAAAAATAATCCCCAGAGTATTTTTTTACTATTTTTGAATATCCCTCCTGTAGAGGGATAGGCCCGACTTAACGATACAACGCTGCGGCTGCAAAACAGCTAGTCGGCCGGCTGCGCGGGCGGTCTCTCTGCACGTACACAACCGGCAGGCTGCTGGAGAACCTCGTGGCGGCGTGGCTGCTGCTGCGGCTGTGCACCTCGGGCTGGCCAGGAGCGCGGCGGGACACTCGTGACCACAAGCTGGCCTCGCCGCGGGAGCAGAGAGCTCGATGGCGGCGTCGCCCCGATCGGCGTTGCCCCCGGGTGCGATCCAAGAACACAGATCACAGAACGGGCACCAGCTGATCTTGAGTGTGGCTCTTGCGGGGAGGCTCCTGTCAAGCCGGTCGAAGGTCCAGGGGCGGCTCGGCGGAAATTTAGGGCGAGGGGAGGAGGCGAGGGGAGGGGGAGGCAAGAAAAAAGACGAGAACTACCTTCGCCCCACGCCCTCACCCTCCCAGGCTTCCCCAGGGAAGGGGAGCAAGCGAATGACCCTGCTGCGAGCGACCGATCACATCGAGGTGTGCGCCTGAGGCGAAAGCGAATGAAGGGGAGCTGGGCCACGGCGACCGCTCTATCCCAGGCCAGGAGCTCGCTTCAACCCTTTCCCTCTGAAATCACGGGCCTACTCGACCACAAGCACTGACTGAAGCGAGAGTGAAACAGACGATCGAATCTGGAGCCAGGCCAAGCCAATCGAAGGGAGCAGAATCTCGAACCCCAGGCCCAAGCTCGAATCGACCGAAGCGTGCCGAAAGTGCCAGGCGCCCGCACGTGGCACGCGGCCCAGCGAAACGCAACGCAGCCGATCCTCGGGGCGGCCGACGCCGATCACGCAGGCCGCCGACGCGGTCGCTCCGCGCGGCCCCGCCGCGATCTGGCCCGGAATCTGGCGCCCGCGCGCGCAGCCGAGCCCCCCGCGTGCGCGCGGTCCCGCGCGTGCGCGCGGCTCCGCGTGCGCGCGCGGCCGGCCACGCCCAGGGCATGTGCACCCGGGGCCGCCAGGAGAGCAGCGGCCGCAAGGGCCAGGGCCGCTCCAGTGCAGCCTCGGGCGGGTGCATCCCCCATCCTCTCCCCTCGCCTCCCAAGACGAGCAAGATCGGGGGCCTCACGTTGTTCACCCACCAATGGCCGCCACGAGCAAGGAGGGGCGGAACTGCAAGACCAGAGGAGCAAGGCGTAAGTTGAGCAAGCGGCCTCTAAACATGAAGTAATGTACGTTGTGCAGATGTTTCCAGGAGGGGAGTGGACGCGCTCAGGCGAACGCGTACCGCCGACGTTTGGCCGCAGCCTCGAGTGATGCGATCGTCTGCCCCGAACGTCACAGCAAAACAGAAAACTTCCGAAACCTCCAGGTGAATCAGGAGGCCAAGTGAAAATACTTGGGGATTCTAGGCCTCTGCTTTGCAAACAAATGACCGTTCTGGTCACAGCCTCTGCCGATCAGCCTGCCGAGTATGTTTCTGCACCCTGCCCTCTACCCTGGAAAATTCCCACAAGGAATTCCGTGATCACAGAACTCGGTGTAGGGTTCTTTACACAGGGATCCACGGTCTAACACATGATTTTACTTCGCCTAAACAAGAATCCACATCAAGCGCTGCCCTGCCCATGGCAAGGCCAGGTAACATAAAATTCGGAACAAGAAATGTGAAACACCGGGGTGGCATGCCCAACTGGTCCATCAATCATCCTTCGGAAAGCAATAGACGGGGCGCAACACCCACGAGACAAACGTTGGCCACTCGACGCCACGGCCGAAATCCGGCGGTCGATCGTGCCCGCGCGCCCCTGCTGTCACATGCTGCCTGGGGCCATTACTGGCACTTGAGCCGCCGGGAGGCCACGAGGCGGGGCGGCGCGCAACGAGAAGCAACCTGACGCAACACGCCCCCGCTCCTCCCACGCCCACCTCTCGAGCATCGTCGGGCCCATCCCTGTCCCCCATCCCCCGACCAGCCATAACTGGGGGAGCTGTGGTCCTTACCCCCCTGGGGGAACCCATCGCGTCGACGATCTCTCGAGAGGGGTGTCGAAATCGATGGGTCCCCCAGGGGGGTAAGGCCCACAGCTCCCCCGGCCTGATCCCCAGTGGCGCAGGGCTCCTCAGCCCCACCCGCACGCCACCTCGAGGCTGGGACGGCCGCCCCACCTGGGGGGGGGGGCAGGCTGGACAGCGGGGCCAAAGCTCTTCCACTGGGGATGGGGATACGGTGGGCTCGTGCCGTGGCGCCCTGCGCGGTGGTATCTGACACCGCGTGGACCGTTCAACCTCGAGTGATCGCGGCTTTCCGATCGCGCCAGATCGTTCCAGCCAGGCCGATTCCAGGCCATCGGCGGCGTTCACTCCTGACCGGCCGCGCTGGGGTCGCCACCGCGTCGCACGACACGAACCCACCGCAGGTCTAACGATGCTGGCCCCGGCGCCCGGAGACGGGTCGGGCAGCCGAAGCTCAGTCTTCCACTGGCGCGCACGGGGGTCGCGACAGGCAGGCGCGCGGAGAACGGCTGTCGAGGGTCGAGAGGGTGCGGGGCAGAGCGCGGAAACGCCATGCACTGGGGAGCTGGGCCCTGGACGGCCTCTGCCAACACGCGCGGCCTGCAACCCTGGACAGCATGAACAACACCATGGTCGACCCGCGAACCCGGAAAGGAAGATAAAAGTGTGAGGCATGGCTACGTTTTCAAGGAGAGAGCGTGATCCACCGCCGCTTTACTATGGAAAATTCCCCCCCCTCTTCCCCCCTCCGAAAATCACCCCCCCCTGCTGGACCCCCCCCCCTTCCCCCCTGCACCCCCCCCCTCCCCTAACCCCCTCCCCGTCCCCCCCCCTCTGGAACGCCCCTTTCCGGAAAACCAGAGGGGGGTCACTACCGCTTCGAACCCCTCCCCTCTCCCCCCCAGAAAAAACCACTACCGGTTCGAACCCCTTCCCCCCCTCCAGAAAACCGGGGGAGGGGGGGTTCGAACCCCCCTCCCAAAAACCGGGGGGGTCACTACCGGTTCGAACCCCTCCCCCGCCCACGCTCACCGCCAGCAAACGACTCCCGGGTCCCTACCACCGTCCACACCACATTCCCCACTGCTGTCCCCAGCACCACTGTCCTCACCACCACCCACTGTTCCCACCACCGTCCCCACTGTCCCCACCAGTGCCCCCACCACTGTCGCTCTGTCCCCACTCTCCCCACCACTGTTCCCACCACGGTTCCTCTCTCCCCACTTTGTCCACGGCCCCAAACACTGTCCCACTGTCCCCACTGTCCCGCTGTCCCACTGTCCCCGCCGCTGTCAGACTGAGCTGTCCCACTGTTCCCACCACTGTCCCCACTGTCCCCACCACTGTCCCCACTGTACCTGTCGTATTGTCCCACCGCCGTCCTCGCCACCGCCCTCACCACTGTCCCCACCACAACTGTACCCTACACTGTCCCACTGTTTCCACGACATTCCCATTGTCCCCATACCACTGTCCCCACCACCACCGTCCCCACCACTGTCCCACTGTCCACACTGTTCCCACAATTGTCCCCGCTGTCCCCACCAGTGCCCCCACCAGTGTCTCACTGTCCCACTCTCCGCAGCATTGTCCCACCACGGTCCCAGCCTCCCCACTTTCCCCACGGTCCGCACCACTGTCCCACTGTACCCACCACTGTCCCACTGTCCCCGCCGCTGTCCCACTGTGCTGTCCCACCGTCCCCACTGTCCCCATCACTGTCCAACTGTCCCCACTGTCCCCACCACTTTCCACACTACTGTCCCACCACTGTCCTCACCACCGCCTTCACCAGTCCCCACCACTACCGTCCCCACCACTGTCCCACTGTCCCCACCACTGTCCCGCTGTCCCCACACCACTGTCCCCACCACCACCGTCCCCACTGTCCGCACCACTGTCCCACTGTCCCCGCACCACTGTCCCCACCACCACCGTTCCCACCACTGTCCCAGCATCCCCACCATTGTCCAACTGTCCCGAGGAGCGGGAATCGTTTGCCGGCGGCGAGGGGGGGGGGGTCGAACTGGTAGTGACCCTCGGGAGGGGGGGGTTCGAACCGATAGTGCTCCCCCCCCTTTTTATGATGGACTGGGGGGGGGGTTCGAAGCGGTAGTGACCCCCTGATTTTCGAGGGGGGGGGGACGGGTTGGGACCCCCCAGTGACCGCCCCCGGTTTTCTGCCAGCAGCGGTAGAACACGCTCGTTCTTTTTAAACGACGGGCAACTGCAATGCTGAAAATATCGATCTGGATATACCGTGCCAAAGGCTGTGCTGTGCTGTACCGTGCTGAATTGCGATTTGCAATGCCGCGATTGTGCTGTATAGCGTTGTGGATCGAGTCCTCCTTAGCATCCGAGTCCTGACCGAACTGATCTGGATATTGAGCTCGAGCTGCTTGAGCGCATAGTAGCTGGCCCAGAGCTGTGTAGTGCAAGTCGAAACGTGCGGGACCTTCATTCAACTCGAGCTCAAATCCAACTCAGCTCCCCAACGGGACGACACGATACGGGGCACAGGCTCACGGACGCGCCACAGAATGTGCCAGGAGGGCATTCGGGGATGCGCCAGGGGGCGCGTTAAGGAACGTATTAGGGGACGTACTCTGAACGTGTCAGGGACATACCACGGGACGTGCCAAGGCGCGTGCCATGGGACGGGCCACGGAGCGGGTCAAAGGACGTCATGTCAGGGGACGGACGTGGTAACGGGCGCGCCACGGAAAGGACAGGGGAAACGCCTTAGGACGAGCCAGGGAACGCGACAGAGGACGAGCCAGGGATGTGCCACGCCGAGGGGCGCGCTGGAGGACGTGCCATGGCAAGTCACGCCACAACGCACAGGACGCGCCGTAAAAACGATTATCCAACCGGCTACGTTGCACGCGTGGTACCACAATCATGCATGTGCCGCCCATCCCCATGGGAGTGCGGCGCCCAATGAGATGTTCTGCAAGGTCTGAAAATAAGTGCGCGCCTTATGAGCAACATCTGTATGTGAATCCATATCAGACGTGCGCAGTCGACACTGGGCGGGGACGCAATGCAAATATGCAGCGATAATTTTGGAGATCTTACCAAACAACAACCATTCGAACACCACTTTGCCGGAGACTGGTGGCATATCTGTAACCAGAAAGGCGTCGTTCGTGGGCTCTTGACAATGAGGCCGTACAAACCGTCAACCGTCCACATTCGCAAGTTCAGCAGAACCGTGCGCACCAAGCACGGTCAGAACAACTGTCGGCGGCAAGCTTGACTTGACGGGCGATCTGATCTGGTGCGCTAGGCGAGGCCATGCAGCAGTGACCAAAGGTTTGCGATGCTAGTCTCTAGACAGACTGTCGCCCATGGAAGGACGGACTGACGGAAAGAGAAAGAGAGAGAGAGAGAGCTCAGTGTAAACATGCTGCATGCAATCAAAGCTGCGCTGGCACGCGTGTGGGGTTTGCTGTAAGCAGCCATACACTAGTGGCAACCGAAACAGTAATGGTTTCTTTCACATAGGGCAAAATCCGCCACTGTGCCTGCACGGAGTGGGCGTCTTAGAGTGCCTCGTCTGTTGTCAGGGAGGTGGTTCGCTTTCTAGACTCACCTGCCCCTCGCCGCGCGCATCCCAATCGCCCCCTATGAAACTGCTTTCTGGCGCTCTCGTCGGCCTTCAAACGGCCAAGATGGTAAGGCAGTCATGATGACACCAAGACGGCCCAAGATGGCCCAAGACAGCTCAAGAGGCTCCCCAGACGGCCTCAAGACAGTTCAAGCGGCTCCCAAGACGGACCAATAGGGCTCCAAGATGTCCTCCCAGTGAGCCCGAGGAGACCAAAATAATTGATTATCAGCAGGTTTTTTAAGGATTTCGAGTTTCTCGCCTACTGTGGTTTCCGACGGCCGAAGACGGCCCAAGGGGCTTCCAGTCCAAGAGGCAGAGTGCTCGCCAGGCGATGCCGTTTCAAAAGGGGGCGGCGGAGAGGTACCAAGCCGGCGGGATTCCAAGCCGGCGCTGGCTTGACAAGAAACGGGCGGCGGCGGGGGGTACCAAGCCGCGACGGTACCAAGCCGGCGGCCTCGTGCGAGGGCGGAGGGGGGAAGGAGAGGCTCACGGACACCAAGCCTGCGGGGCACCACGCTGGCGATGGCTTGGTCGGGTGGCGGGTGGCTGGTGGCTATCAAGCCGGCGGGGTACCAGGCCAGCGGCGCCGTGGGAGGGCGGAAATTGGGGGAGGGGACCCATCGACTACACGCAGGAGTGACCTTGGGTAAGAGTGACCCTTGGTGCGCGGCTTTTTGGAGGCCGCGCGGGAACCAAACACGAGAGCGCAGGACGCTACTGCCGCATCGCGCTCGACGATCGGGGGGCCCCATTGGGCCCCCACCAAAGGCCACTCCGGCGAAAGGTCACTCTTGCGTGCAGTCGAACCACGCAGGACACCAAGCCGGCGGGGTGCCAGCGCGAGGCGCTCACGGGCGGCAGCGTGGCGCGAGAAACCTCGGCGGGCCCACCCAGCGCAGGAGGAGGAGGAGGAGGAGGGGGAGGAGGGGGAGGAGGAGGAGGAGGAGGGGGAGAAGGGAGGAGGTGGGGAGGAGGAGGAGGAGGAGGTGGAGGCGGAGGAACAGGAGGAACAGGGGCCGCCCCGCGAGGCGCCCGCGGGGCGCCCGCTTGGCGGCAGCGCGGCGAAGCCTCGGCGAAGCCCACCGGGCGCGCAGTGCTCGGCCCGCCCACGAGGCGACCGCGGGGCGCCCCAACGGGCGGCAGCGCGGCGAGAAGCCTCGGCGGCGCCACCCCGCGCGCTGGGTCCGCCCACGAGGCGCCCGCGGGCTCCCTCGAGCGGCAGCGTGGCGAGGCCTCGGCGGGCCCAGCCAGTGCCTTGGGGGCAGCACCTCAGTGCAAGCAGCGCTCGGGTAGCAAGCAACAGCACAGCACATAGTGACATGGAGAGAGAGAGAGAGAGAGAGAGAGACATGGAGAGGGAGAGGGAGAGAGAGAGAGAGAGAGAGAAAACAGAAAAAGAGGCAAACACATAGACAGGCAAACAGACAGACAGAGAGAGCGACGGAGCCACCGTGGTGGCCTGTGAGGCTTTTTTGGGATGCCCGCTGGCAGTGGGAGTGGCATGCCTGGCACTGCGGGTAGTGATGCAGGCGGCGCTTGTCCATCCACCCCAGTGAGTCATTTAGACTTCGTCCGGTGCGCATCTGCGCTGCAGCCTTGAAATGACAGCGCGGTAAACGCAAACCAGATGCGCAGGGGCAAGGCGCCGTTCCGTACTCTACTCGGCACGGCGCTTCCTCGCCCTGGGGACACCTGACGCCACCGAGCAATCAGATCTCTCCAAGAGCGTCCTGGTCGGCGGGACGAGGGACACGGATCCTGGAGGAAACGGGTCCTGGGCCCTGGGGATCCCGGACGGGCTCTTCGTCCCGAGCCGTTCCTCGAAGCACCTCCAGGACCCCTTCCTTCCCAACTCCCGTTTCGTCCTTCACGCTGGCCCATCCGGAGCGGAACCAGCGGGGGAAGGGGAGCAGGGAGAGACGACGCCACCGCCGCCGTGAGGCGAGAGCCAGGCAGGGCCCCAACCCTGGTGGCGTGGCCCCCCGTTTGCCTTGCGGCGTCTCGCTCGAGGCATTCCCGACCTTCGGCTCGGGAAGGCACCGTGGCGGGTGGTGGTGGCGTCCCTGGTGATGCATCAGATATGTGGCGCCATCCTCCGACCCCATGGGCGGTCTGGAGTGGTGTCGCGTCTCCTCCCTCCAGGAGAGGGCTACGGGTTCATCTCGACGTCGAGGGTCGGCCTGACGAACTGCAAGTCCACGGCGCGGGGCTCCACGCGCCGTTGGTCGACGGTGCCCGAGGAGTCGTTCCTTCGCTTCTCTCTGGCCCTCCGCACGGCTGCAGTCACCCGAGCGGCCACGAACTCCTGCCTCGGCATGACGCGGTCTGCGCGGCTACACGCAGGAGGAACTCTGGGCAGCAATGCCTTTGGTGGGGCGCGGGCGGCCGTAGTAGTTTAGCATGCAAGATGCGGATTCTGGATCCCGAGGGCTTTCCCTGGGACCAGCTCTTCATCCCGAGCCGCTGTCTTACAATCCAGGGGCCTGGGAGGGCCCCAGGAGCCCGAAAACGGCGGAAAGCCTCAGAACCCGCTGGCTTCATGGCGAGTACTACTGCAATGTTCTAGCGTGTTCTTACCTAATCGGGATGGCCAGAAAGCGCCCTCCAAGGAACTTCGCCTATACGACTTTCAGTGCGCACTTCGGCCTCGCGCGCGTCAGCAACAGAAGTTCGCCTGAGTGTCGCCGCCTTGGCGCGCGGCGTTAGGGAGCCGCGGAGGCAAGCCCAAGCGCGAAGGCCAATGCTGGGGGGACCTCCGTCGGCCCGCACCAAGGGTTGCTCTGGCGAAGGGTCGCCCTTACGCGTAGCCGAGTCTACAGTGGCGCGCCCCGGGATCGGGGGGCCAGAACACCCGTTCCAGGCGTTCGGGGCGCCCGGCACGCAGATCTTGTCCATCTCCCAGTGCATCTCGTGGTCGACGTTCTCCAGGTACCAGGTCATGTCCTTCGAAATCACGCCCAAATTCCAAAACTAAATTACATCGGCATCGGGCAAACTCTACATCACCACTACTGCCTCCGAAGTCTAATCCGATTATTTAAAAATCCAGTCTGATCCTTGCACCCCAGATCCCTCACCAGCTCCGCGTGCGCCTCTCTTAGGGGTTCCATGTCCAGGAAGGTCATGGACCTGGCCTCGTTCTTCACCTTGTAGAAATCCGCAACCGTGCCGTAGGCACCCGGTGGAGTGCCTTCAGGTTCCTTCGAGCCCTCTGCACCGAATGCTTAAAACGGTACCCAAGAGACCCAGCTCGCCGATTGCCGGATCTCTTGGGGCTAATCGCATGGCCTCTGGGTGTGCCGCATCACTCTTCCATGATGTTGCGGTGCTCGCGCTCTCCAGCTTCAGGACACTCCAATCGGCCCAAGAGGCCCCCAACATCGCCACCCAAGAGGGAGAAAGAGAAGACGCCTTGGGAGCCTTTCCCCCGAAAAGCGCCCTCAAGACCCCCAGCATGCCTCCAAGAGCCCCCCCATAAGCGCCCGAGAGGCCCCCAAAACGCCTCAAAGAGGCCCTCTCAGAGGCCCCCAGAGGCGCCAAGAGCCCCCCCCACGAAGCTTC
This sequence comes from Prorocentrum cordatum, assembly GCA_963575745.1. Classification (NCBI taxonomy): domain Eukaryota; class Dinophyceae; order Prorocentrales; family Prorocentraceae; genus Prorocentrum; species Prorocentrum cordatum. The sequence goes on from CAUYUJ010001087.1 coordinate 68,065, forward strand.
CAAGAGAGGCCTCTGGCCCACAACCCAGACACGGTGGCGGGATGCGCCAAATGCCACTAGACCCGCCGCCCCCAACTGATTCATCACAGGGTGCCTGGCGTGCCAGCTCTTTTAGACAAGTTTCTGTTTCTTTTCTGGTGTTTCGGCTCATTGCGCTGGCCTCCGGGAAAGTTCCGGGCGGGGTGGTTAGCAAGGGCTCTTCCGCTCCAGATGGCTCCAAGATGACACTAGGTGGCCTCCAAGTTCGCCCAAGACAGTCCCAGATGGCCTCCAAGACGGCCCAAGAGAATCCAAGATGCCTCCAGGTGCGCCCAAGAAGCCTTCAAGACGGCTCAAGACTGCCCCAGAGGACCCCAAGAGGCCTCCAAGACGGCCCAAGAAGCCTCCAGGAACTCCTCCAGGAGGGTCCGAAGAGGCCAAGATCATTTATTTCCTTTTCAGTATTTAAAGGATTCTGGTATTTGCTTATTTTCGGCCTTTCGGCGGCCCAAGACGGCCCCAAAGGCTCCCAAAATTGCGCCAAGATCGCCCAAGAGGCCTCCAAGATAGCCCCAGGACAGCCCAAGAGGCTCCCAAGAAGCTCCCAACCGGGCCCAAGACGGCCAAAAAGGCGTGCAAGACGCCCAAGATGGCCTCCAAGACGGCCCTGAAACACCCCACGAGGGCCCCGAGTGTGTTTGGGGTTAGAGTACAAAGGTACAGAACCCCTGATCCGCTGGTAGAGGAAAGGAGGGAAAGATGGATATCTCCTCCTCATGCACGATCACAGGTCTGAGCGATCTAATCCAATACCTGAGCCCAAACGGCCAGGCGCAGGAGAGATGAGGATAAGGAGTATATATGAAGGTATTATACGGTTCTATTCACACCCCCTGCCCCGAATCCCGCCCGCAAGGGCAGGACTCGGGAAAAGGAGAAAAGAACCTGTCGCCCTTTTACTCCTCAAATCCTCAGCACTGCGAGGCAGCTGAGCGTGGAATCTGTATCGCTTCAGCTGCGCCCCATTCACGACAGCGGTGTGCAAAAAGGAAACGTAGCACAACGGCTGTCATGATCAGGCAAGTAAGGGTAAGAAGGAACACCCAGGGTCCCTGTTTCTTCGCCAAGCACGCTTTGGTGCCCCCTCGGTGCGCCCCCCAAAAACGCTGCGGCACTCGAGGGCGGAGAAGAATGAGACACGGGTGGGCGGAGCAAGAGGATCTGATCAAATTAAAACAACATCAGAAGCTGCCGCGCCTGAGCGCGGCAGGCGGTGCCACCAGCTCTCAAACTAGAGCTGGGCATCAGATCATTCTCAACGCATTGCAATTGCACTGTAAAGAATAAACAACATGTGTAGTATGAAGTCGTGTTGAGGAACACGATCGTGGTAATAACCACGTCTAAATATCAAAGCAAAGGCGTGGCCACGCGTAAAGTCGTGTTGACAAACACGAAAAGCTGCATACATAAATTCTGCAATTGGTTACTCCGCTCGGCGGTGCTCCTTAGGAGTCTGTCTTGGGTTTCACAAATGCGAGCGTGGCCACTTTTCTTGGATGGTGAAGTGGCCTAAAATTATATTGTTATTCATTGCTCGAGGCGAAATTGTATAAAGATGAAGTTCAAGCCAATCGAGCGGTGGGCCTTGCGGCTGACTAAACTACCAGTTCCCCCTTCATGTAGAACCTCTGGCCCCACACCCTGTGGCCATCATCCGCGACGTAGCTCGTCGTGAATGTCTCCCAGGGCGTCCTGGGCGCCCAGTTGGGAAACATGTCGTTGTTGCGCAGGTCGCGGACGTACACGAACTCGTCGTTGTTGTCCGCTATGTATATCCAGCAGTTCGCGTAGCAGCCCCAGTACCTGGGGCCCCACGGACTCTCCTCCAGGTTCTCGCGCCACCACGTCGCGTAGTCCTCTGTCGTACGCGCCCGCTTGGCACGTGGAGGCGTTGTTGGTCTGCGGCTGGCGTCACTGCTCTGCCGCTGCGCGGCGGCACCGCGCGGCCCAGCGGGCATGTCATCCTGCGCGCCAGAGGCGCGGGATCCAGCAGCATCGCCATGGGCAGGGCGCGGCGGCGGCGGGCGCCGCGGCTGCCGCGGCTCCATGGCGCCATGTGAATGTGAAGAGTGTGCGCCGGGGATGATCGGATCGGTTTTAATCCCTGAACTCACCCCCTTTTGATTAGCAGATCCCATGGCAGGTTCGATGGAGGCCAGTTTGGCAAGCTTGCGCTGCGTGGCTTTCTCACAGGTGCCGCCCCCGCGGGGCAGGGCAATTGTGATAAGACCACGCTCTTGCCTAGTGCCTCCGTCGAATCTACCAGTGTTCAACCACCAATTCCTACGACCAGCGAAGCCAAGCCTGACGCTGTGATCATGAATGTCACAAGCGTCGCGCATGTCTTCGATGGTGAAGGCCTTTTTGCCAGTCTCAGTGCGAGCGGCAGCCATTTGGCGGGGGAACCGTGGGGCTCGCGCCCGACGCACTTGGGGTCGCTCCCGACGGAGGAGGAGATGGAGGGTCGAAGGTAGGCGTGTGAAATTCCCTACTGCCTGCTGCTTCTCCTTCGCCTGTCCCCCCGCGGGCGGCGCGGCGGCGAAGTTCATCAGCTAGCCGCGCCTCGGGTCCGTCGGAGCTGGGGGGGGGTACCTGGGACACCTACACGGTCCACGCTAAGGCTCTCCAACTCATCACCGAGCCGCCGCGCCGTCGGAGAGCTCGGACGTGAGGCCCCGATGGACCCCTTACGGCGCATGCGCCGCTTGGGTTCCATCGAGGCCGCGTGCGAGATCGCGACGCGGGGTTCGATGAACTGTGAGCTTTACAGGGTTGGTAACCTGTGTATGGGGTTAGAGTACAAAGGTGCAGAACCCCTGATCCGTTGGTAGAAGAGGAAAGGAGGGAACGATGGATATCTTCTCCTCCTGCACGATCAAAGGTCTGAGCGATCTAATCCAATACCTGAACTCAAACGGCCAGGCGCAGGAGAGGTGAGGATAAGGAGCATATATGAGGGTATTATACGGGTTCTATTCACACCGAGAGACTCCCAAGACGCCTTTCGACAGCGTCCTGGGGGCCAGGAGCGCCCAAAGACTGTCAACGAGGCCCCCAAGAAGCCCCAAAGGCTCCCAAGAGTCCCAAGCAGGCGAGGCCTCCAAAAGGCCCCCAAGCTCCCAGGAGGCCACAAGAGTGTCCCAAGTGGCTCCTTAGAGGCCTCCTCCTCCTTCTTCCTCCTTTCTCCTCCCTCTCTCCTCCTCTTCCTTCCCCCACGTGTTCCCCGAAGAGTTTTCACAAAGCCTCCAACACGGCCCAAGAAGCCTCCAAGAGTTCCTCCAGGAAGGTCCGAGGAGGCCAAGATCATTTATTTCCTTTGGGACTTTAAAGGATTCTGGCACTTGCTTACTTTCGGCCTTCCGACGGCCCAATACGGCCCAATAGCCCCCAAGATCGCCGCCAGTCCCCGAGAGGTGTCCAAGATGGTCCTATCACCGCCCAAGTGGCATCCAAGACGGCCCCAAGAGGGGCCCAAGAGGCCTCCAAAACGCCCAAGATGGCTTCCAAGACGGCCCTGGAAGCCCTGATAAGGCGCAGAGAGGCCCCCGAGACGGCTTCCGACAGCGTCAGGCGGGCCAGGAACGCCCAAGGACGGCCCAAGAGGCCCCCGAGAAACTACCAAATGCTCCCGAAAGGCCCAAGGAGGTCTCCAAGAGGCCTCCAAGAGAACACCAGGAATCTCCCAGGAGACTCCATGGGTGCCCCACCAGGCTCCCAAGAAGCCTCCTCCTCCTTTTTCCCTCCTCCTCTTCTTGTTCTTCTTATTATTCTTATTATTATTCTTGTTATTAGGATTCCTCTTCTTCTTATTATTATTATTATTTTTCTTCTTATTCTTCTTCTTCTTATTCTTCTTCCTCCCCACGTGTTGCCCGAAAGGTTTCCACAACGGCCGGGGGAATAGATAGTCCGATAGCTTGGCCGAGCCATGGACACAACCCATAACGGCTGGGGGAACGCATGGTCCGATGGCCAAACTTTGCCCAAACGTTTTGCCACATAGGCATATTCTGATAGGCAGGGGGCGGCGGTGATTCGACGTAGGCACCTTCGATACTCAAGGTGGTCCTGCGTCCAGATGCGCGAGAGCCTGGCGTAGTTGCGGACCACCTGAAGAATCTCCACCGCGTAGGGCCTCTCCTGCGGCGTGCGAAACACGTGACCTATCCTCGAGCAAGGGACTATCTCGATGCGCCCCCCGCATCGCCACACCTTCATGGTGAGCTCGAAGTGGTCGCCGCCCCACTGCTGCATCCCGGGGTCGAAGAGGCGTAGCTTTCGGAACCAGTCGGCCCGAATGGCAAAGATGCCCCCGGACGTGCCAGGACTTATAATGACCTCGGCGGTGTCGCGGAGGAAACCACCTGGGTTGGAGTAGATCAGATTGAAGTTCCACTCGTAGCGCCAATGCCCAGTCCCGCCCTTGCGGTAGACGGACCAATCCGCGGGCGAGATGTAGTCGATGAAAGGCATTGCGAGTACGTGTGGGTTCGCCTTGACCCTGGTCAGAAGGGGCGGAAGCCAGTCGCGGTTCACGATGCAGTGTGCCTCCAGGAAGACAATCACTGGAGCCTTTGCGGCATCCACGCCGATCATCTTCGCTCGGATGAGGCCCTCTCTACTGGGGAGCGCAATCACCCTCACCTTGCTGGACAGCCTCATGAGCTCCTCCTCCTTGGAGTCTTCGTTGCCGTCCGATATGAAGATGACCTCCTCCAGCAGCACGTCCGGCGTGAAGTGGAGCAGGGCCGCCAACGTCCCCTCCAGGTGCTGCCACGTCTCGTTCAGCCACGGAATCACCACGGAAACGGTGTGGCTGGAGAACTCGGCGGGATCCGACGGTGGGCTCACGCTCACGCCGTCGTGGATCTGCTTGTCATCGCACCCATTGGGACGCGTGTCCGGCGGATAGGGAAACCTTGACACGGGGAGGAACGAACATACTAGTTACTAGCACTGTGTGCGTCCATTGGGGACGCACGTCCGACCAGAACACAGTGCACAACAATCTCGAGATATATCGCTGCCTGGTCCCCAGGGGGCATCACCAGAAAGCGCCTGGGGTCAGGTCGGGCATGTCCCCCTACAGGGGGATTTTGGACGAACAAATACTCAACAAAATCGTCCCCTGACTATTTGTTTGACTACTCTTGAGTATTCCCCCTGTAGAGGGACGTGCCCGACTGAAGCCTGGGGCGCCCGCGAGCGAGCTTGTACCCTGACACGTGTGGGCGTGCGCGTCGCCCCCGTGGGGCCAACGCGCACATAGCACAAGTAGCATGCGTGGGTGATGCCGGAGGCGTGAAAGAGAATGCGGGACAAAGAGAGAGATAGGGGAACAAAAAGTGGCATAAGCATAAAAACTCGGAGGTCCGCGCGGATTTCTCGGATCGGCGCTGGGGCCCCCCGGCAGCGCCTCCGGCGCCGCCCCTGGCGCGCTCCGCGCGCCAGGGAGGGGGGTCCAGCACCGATCCGAGAAATCCGCGCGGACCTCCGAGTTTTTATGTTTATGTGCATTTCCTTCCCCTGGAAAGAGAGAGAGAGAGAGAGAGATGATGTGGGGGATGCTACTACATACTCCTGCTTAGACGGGTGGACCCCAATCTTCTTCCAGCGGCTTTGCGTCGGCTCCAAACGGAGCCGGCGCACCAATTCGGAGACCACCCAGGCCCCATGGTACAAGAAATCTAAAACTGCAAGGAGAAGAGGGAGATGAGGGCGAGCGACACGAAGCCCCAAACATGATCGACCCACGAACCCGGAAAGGAATATAGAAATGTACGGCATGGCAACGTTTCAAAGACACCTGATTGGGCGACGGGCACATGCAATGCTGAATGTATCGATCTTGATGTACTGCGCCGAGGGCTGTGCTGTGCTACGCTGTGCTGAACTGCGATGTGCCATGCCGCGATTGTGCTCTATATAGCGTTGTGGATCGAGTCCTCCCTGGCATCCGAGTCCTGACCGAACTGATCTGGATCTTAGCTCGAGCTGCCTGAGCAGATGGTAGCTACCCCAGAACTAATCGACTGAGGGGACATGCCAGGAAGACGCGCCGCGGAACGTCCCAAGAGACGCGCCAGGCGACGTGCCAGGGGACGTGCCATGGGCACGCACCGCGGGACGTGCCAAGGGGACGCGCTGCGGAACGTGCCAATGGACGTGCCGCGGGACGTGCCAGGGGACGCGCCGCGCCACATGCCAGGGGGACTCGCCACGGAACGCGCCAAGGAACGTGCCAAGGTGCAATGTTGAGTGTGTCGATCTTGGTGTACCGTGCCGACGGCTGTGCTGTGCTGGGCCGTGCTGAATTGCGATGAGCCATGGCACGATTGTGCTCTATATATAGCGTTGTGGATCGAGTCCTCCCTGGCATCCGAGTCCTGACCGAACTGATCTGGATCTGAAGCTCGAGCTGCCTGAGCAGATGGTAGCTGACCCAGAACTAATCGACAGAGGGGACATGCCAGGAAGACGCGCCGCGGAACGTCCCAAAGGACGCGCCAGGCGACGTGCCAGGGGACGTGCCATGGGCACGCACCGCGGGACGTGCCAAGGGGACGCGCTACGGAACGTGCCAATGGACGTGCACCGCGCGACGTGCCAGGGGGACTCGCCACGGGACGCTCCGCGGAACGTGCCAGGCAACATGCCAGGCTGCAATGCTAAGGGTATCGATATTGATGTACCGTGCCGAGGGCTGTGCTGTGCCTGGGCGACCTGGACACGTGAAAACACGCGTTTCGCTCAAGACGTTCTCAGCACATCCTCATGCTAGACATCCGCCTGGGCAACCTGGACACGTGCAAACAAGCGTCTCGATCGAGACTTCCTCGACACATCCTCATGCTAGACATCCGCCTGGGCGACCTGGACAGGTGAAAACAAGCCTCTGGTTCGAGACATCCTCAAGAAATCCTCATGCTAGACATCCGTCGCTCGAGACATCCTCAACAAATCCTCATGAAAAAAACAAGCGCTTCGCTCGATACATCCTCAAATGTTAATTCGCTGGCCCACCTCGACCTCGATATTGATTGCAAAAGAGATTCGCCGACCCACCTCAAATCAAAACCGGGGGTAAACAAATTAAAAGAGAACCCTGTGCCGATGCCCTTTCCGGGAAAAGGCAGCAAATGCAACCGTGCCCTTTTGCAGTCCGCGCGCAGAATTACTCGACGCGGAGATCCCCATGTGTGCATCTTATACGCCTGTCACGCTTCGCTGAAGAACTCTGTCTATGAGTACCGGGTGCGAGAACAAGCCCAAGTGTAGATGACAGGCGCGGCAAAGACCACGACGACAGCGACGCCTTCAATGGCGTCCTCCTCCTCCTCCTCCTCCTCCTCCTCCTCCTCCTCCTCCTCCTCCTCCTCCTCCTATGGACACAAGTGGAAGATCGATAGGGGGAGTTCGTCTTGCCGTTCTTCCCGCGGCAACTCAGGCAAGCGCACATGGCTTTACTACGCCCTCTCTACGGCGTGCTACCCGCGGCGCCTGCTGGCATTTCGGGTGCCCTAATGCCACGCCGGCTGTATAAAGGTGAAAATATATGTGTGGGCCTTAATGCGAATGAAACTGAGCGTGGGCGATGTGGGTGTGAGCGAGTCGGAGTGCGAGTGGATCTGGGCATGATCGAGCCTGAGCGTGAGTGAATCAGGATATGGTCCGTGTGAGTGCGGTGGGTATAAATACAACTGGGTCTGAGTGTACATGAGTCTGAATGTGGGTGAGTCTGACTTGATTTCGGGTGATGAATGCACATCTAGACGGAGCGCTGCAGGGCGAAGGATGTGAAGAAACCGCCCCCCATGGGAGCCAAGGACAAAAACGGACCGCTCACACGGGCCGAGGCGGCCCGCGGACGGAGCTGTCAGAGCGCTTCGCGACGCCTCGTCCTCCACTATGAAGTGGTACGCGCGCGCCCTCGAAGTCCGCCCGCTCGGGGTCTCTCGCGTGGGCTCCTCCATCGGCTGCCGACGTCGGTTGAGTTATTTCATGGACGTAAGATTGGCCAAATTGGGGCCGTCCGTCGACGCCGCGAACTCGAGGGCCTTCGAGACAGCCGTGTGATCTGCGCCGAGCGGGATCCTGTGCCCACGAGGGGCTCGACGAGCCAGCGCTCGTGGGGGGCCGTGAACCCTCGTGGCGACGGCGCCTGCAGCCCGTTGACCGCGTCGCCCATCGTGGCTGGCCCTTGCGAGCGGATCGGCACACTCGGGTCGCGCACCACTGGCGTGGAGTCAACGAGGAAGGGCGTGGGCTCGGCGTCGCGCGCCCGAGCCAGCAGCCGCGGCTCGCCTCGCTGGAGGAGGACCTGCCGCTGGCGTCGATGCCCGCAATCGGCTCCGGCCGCGTCACCGTGCAAAACTTCCTGGCGACCGCCACGACGGAACGATTCCCAAGTCGAGCGCCGCCGCGGGCACTGCCACCTCTCGGGGGCGGCCAAGAGGGGGGCGTCCAAGAAGGGAGGGCGCAGATCATGGCCAGCGGCACGTGCGCGGCCCAAGGGGGGGACCAGGGACGTAATGAAATCTGTGGAAATAGCATGGCCCCCCCCATGATATCCACCCCCCCCTAGTCATCACCCCCCTCTGTGCCGCCCCCGAACCTCCTGCCCGACCACGTGAGTCTTGCCGTGCACGTCCAAAACCCAAACGTCAATCGCGCTGGCGCGGCGTGGGGGCGGAGGCGGCGGGGCCGCCGCGCCGGGCGCGGGCGGCGGCCGCGCCTGCTGGTTGGGCCAGCCTACGCGCCTGCCGCTCTACGATCGCCGCCGAAGCCCCTTCGCCCAGAAGCGCCACGAGCTCCGCCGGCGCGGGGGTCACGGCGAAGCGGTAGACCTGGCCGCCCGCCAGGCCCACGGATAGCTGCCCGCCCGGGAGGCCGAACCGCAGCCCGCTGACATCGACGCTCGCGGCGTCGAGCTGCTCGATATACGAACATGTCTAAATCGGGCGTCAGCACCATGGAGAGGTCGACGGTGACCCATGCCAGGAGCAGCCGCACGTGCCATATTTCGCCTGGGGGGCCGACTTCGTCGTTCTGCACGTGCGCGCAAGTCCCCCGGTCGAGCGCGGCCATCAAGCGGTAATCGGCACGCGGAGCGGCAGGCCGTGCCGCCGGGCAGCAGCTTCAGCGCCTCCCGCGCTAGACGCCTCCGCGGCCGCTGCCAGGGCTGGCAACGGCGGCGGGGCCGTGATCGGCAGACCCGCGGCGCCACGGGCGCCTTGGCCGGCGCCGCGCGCGCTGGGGGCCGCGCCTGCTGGGCCGCCATGTCGCAGGCCGCCAACCTCGTGAGCAGGCTCCCTGCCAGGAAGCCCCCAAAATGCCAGCGGCGCCGGCGAGCAAGGCGGGCAGGGCTCCGGCGCCTGAGGCGGCGGGCCCGGGCGCTGCAAGTTCTCGGGCCCGCAGCGGTCGAGCTGCTTCTCGAGCAGCGCGAGGGCGCCAGGGCTGTGGGACCGGCTGCAGTGGCAGTGGGACAGGCGTGTGAGCCCCGCCAGCCACGGCCCAGCCGCCGCCGCGCCCGCCGCGGTCCAGGGGTTGGCTATGCAGGCCGACTCCGAAGCCAGAAGTCAGGACTTGAAGCTATAAGACTGGCCAAGTGCCGATGAGGAGACTGGGGGGGTGGAACCAACGACGGGGCCACCATCTGGACATCTTTCTCCAGCCATCGAACGACCTCTATCTGCCGATCTCTCTATTCATCTACCTCCGTATCTGTCCATCTCACTATATACATATATATATGGTGGTGGTGATGATATCACTACCTGTCTACTTACCTATCGATCTCACTATCCATCTGTCGATCTCACCAGTGATCGAACGATATCTCACTACGCTCCACTTTCCACCCCGGCATGGGGGAAGCGGGTCCTGAGGGAAATGGGTCCTGGACCTTGGGGCCTTCCCCCAGGCTGCGATTGTCGTCCAGAGTCGTTTCCGGGCAGTCCTGGGCCCCGTGGAAACGAGAAACCTCAGGACCCGCCTCCCTCAGGACCCGCCCTTCCATTAGGGAACCGAAAGTGACATAAACATAAAAGCTCGGAGGTCCGCGCGGATTTCTCGGATCGGCGCTGGACCCTCCTCCCTGGCGCGCGGAGCGCGCCAGGGGCGGCGCCGGAGGCGCCGCAGCGCCGATCCGAGAAATCCGCGCGGACCTCCCAGTTTTTATGCTTATGCAACTTTTCGGTCCCCTGTCCATGGCGACCACCCTTCCACTTCCTTCCGCTGTCCGGGGACCGCCAGCCGCCCGGCGGCGGCTGCTCCACCGCCGCCCCGCCGCCGGCGGCGGGCACCGCCTCGCCGCCTGGCCGCCCGAGGCCCAGCAGGCAGCCGGCCAGCAGCAGCCCGAGGCGCGGCCGCATGCGGGGCCGCACCGGCCGGCCAGAGGCGGAGAAGAAAAGCCTGCACAGGAGGAGGAGGAGGAGGAGGAGGAGGAGGAGGAGGAGGAGGACGACGACTCTGGGTCTCGGACGATCCCGGACATCCAACAGTCTGAGAGAGGCGCGGGGACCCTGGATCGCCTGCGGCCCTCGGGCCCGCGCCCACGCCGCCCGCCCGCCCGCCCCGCGGCGCGCGCCGCGCGGCCAACGCGCCCGCACCAACCGCGGCCGACCTGCCCGCGACCCTCCCCGCCGCTCCCGCCCGCGATCGGCTAGCTTCGGAGAGGGAGCCGAACATCCGATGACAGGAGCGCTTCCACGGGCGGCTCTGCGTCGACCTCGTCGCGGGGGGCCGTGGTCGGGCCTGGGGCCGTCAGGCGTGGCCTTTGGCGCAGCACGGCCCCTGGCGAGTGGGCCTCGGGCCACCTGAAGCCGCAGATGGAACAAAAACAAGCAGATCGGCGCACGTCGGGGGAGAACATCGGCGGAGGAGGAGGAGGAGGAGGAGGAGGAGGAGGAGGAAAAGGAGGAGGAGGAGGAGGAGGAGGAGGAGAAGGAGGAGGGGAGGGGGAGAGGAGGAAGAGGAGGAGGAGGAGGAGGAGGAGGAGGAGGAGGAGGAGGCCCGCGCGGCAATTTCGTGGGTCGACGCTGGGCGGCCCTCCCTGAGCGCGCCAGGGGCGGCGCCAGAGGTGCCGCCAGGCCGAAAACTTCTGCGCGCCGCGACAATATTGTTTTCAAACAGTTCCCGCCGCTGGAACCGTCAGAAAACCATTTCTCGACGAAACAAAGCAGGTCCCCAGGAAGGGGGTCTAGACCTCTGGGGGTCCACGCGGTGACGTAAACCTGGCGCGACCCCAATGGGGTGTCTTCCTCCTGGGAGACAACCAAGAGCAGTCCCGAGCAATGCGACGCATTGCTTGGCACTGTTTGAAATCGTTGCCCCGCACTGCTTGGCATAACTTGGCAAGGCTTTGTACTGCTTGGCATTGTAAAGCCCGAGAGGCCCCGGGCAACACCGAGGAACTCTCGGCCACGCCTGGGCCGAGCCACTCCTGGGCAGCGCCGAGGGCCGCCTCCGGCGAAGGGCCCCGCCTCCACCGACTCCCTCCAGCACCAGCCGAAGAGCAAGCACCCCTTCCTGGAGCATTGCCTGCTTAGGCAATCCCTTATCGATCCCCCCTTTATCCTCCGCCTGAATCTGCAATGCGCGCGCACTCGGCTATCACAAATCAGCACTGTTCAATACTCCCTTGCAACATCATGGTACGAAATGCGCGCACGCGCGCGCGTCGTTGTGCGCGCATGCCGGAATCCTTGAAACAACTTCGGTGCCGTAAAGAATTCAAGAACGACTGTCCCGAAACATATGATACCGGAGAAAGGCACCAATCATAATCTGTTCAGGGCTATAGGGCTATGGGGCAATAGGGCTATGGACCCATGAAACTATCGGTATATAGGGATATAGGGCTATAGGGATATAGGGCCATAGGGCTATAGGGTTGTAGGGCTATAGGGCTATGGGGCTGTGGGGCTAAGGGGTTATAGGGCTAGGGCCATGAGGGCTATAGTTCCCCACATGCTTCGTGGGGTTCTGGTTTTCTTCCCACCCGCGCCGCACCCGCGTCTCACCCACACCCGCCCTCCTCCCTCCTCCTCCTCCTCCCCCTCCTCCTCACGCACACAGCACAGCGCAGCGCAGCGCAGCGCAGCACAGCACAGCACAGCACAGCACATCACAGCGCAGCGCACACAGCACAGCACAGCACAGCACAGCACAGCACAGCACAGCACAGCACAGCACAGCACACACACACACGGCTTGGCACGTGCGGCACATTCTCGACGCCATAGGGGTCGTCCACGGCACAGCAGGCGTGGCAGTTTTGCACAGCACACCTGCACAGCACAGCACAGCATAGCACAGCGCAGCACACCGCAGCACAGCACGGCACGGCACAGCACAGCACATCGCAGCACAGCTCAGCACAGCATAGCACACAGGGCAGGCGCGCAGGGCACGGCACGGCAGAACGTGGCTCCAGCAAAAGCCAGGGGAAGGGGGTGGTCTCTCAGCTCGGCTTGTGGCAGAGCTGGGCAGGGGGTGGTCTCTCAGCTCGGCCGCTATCCACGACACTGGCGCAAACCCTAGCAGGCGTGGCACTTTCTCGACACCATAAAGGGGTGCGCAGGGGGTGGTCTCTCACCGCGGACCCTATCCGTGACGGTCGTCCAGGGCACAGCAGGCATGGCATATTCTCGACACCAGAGGGGGTGCGCAGGGGGTGGTCTCTCACCGCGGCCGCTATCCGTGACGGTCGTCCAGGGCACAGCAGGCATGGCATATTCTCGATACCAGAGGGGGTGCGCAGGGGGTGGTCTCTCACCGCGGCCGCTATCCGTGACGGTCGTCCAGGGCACAGCAGGCATGGCATATTCTCGATACCATGAGGGGTGCGCAAGGGGTGGTCTCTCACCGCGGCCGCTATCCGTGACGGTCGTCCAAGGCACAGCAGGCATGGCATATTCTCGACACCAGAGGGACAGCAGGAATGGCATACTCTCGACACCATAAAGGGGGTGCGCAGGGGGTGGTCTCTCACCGCGGCCGCCATCCGTGACGGTCGTCCAGTGCACAGCAGGCATGGCATCTTCTCGACACCAGAGGGTGTGCCCAGGGGGTGGTCTCTCACCGCGGCCGCTATCCGTGACGGTCGTCCAGGGCACAGCAGGCATTGCATATTCTCGAGACCCATATGTGGGTGGCGCAGGGTGTGGTCTCCTCACCGCGGCCGCTATCCGTGACGTCGTCCGGGTCAGAAGCAGGCATGGCTATTTCTCGACACCATATGGGGTGCGCAGGGGGTGGTCTCTCAGCGCGGCCTCTATCCGTGACGGTCGTCCAGGGCACAACAGGCATTGCATATTCTCGACACCACAGGGGGTGCGCACGGGGTGGTCTCTCACCGCGGCCGCTATCCGTAAGGGTCGTCCAGGGCACAGCAGGCATGGCATATTCTCGACACCATCAAAGGGGGTGCGCGGGGGGTGGTTTCTCACCGCGGCGTTATCCGTGACGGTCGTCCAGGGCATAGCAGGCATGGCAGATTCTCGACACCACTGGGGGTGCGCAGGGGGTGGTCTCTCACCGCGGCCGCTATCCGTGACGGTCGTCCAAGGCACCGCAGGCATGGCATATTC
>CAUYUJ010001087.1:81798-105389 GCA_963575745.1 Prorocentrum cordatum
TCCTCCTCCTCCTCCTCCTCCTCCACCCGCCGCCCCCGCCTCCGCAGTGGCGCACCGAAGGCCACTCCGGCGGCGGGGGCGGCGGGTGCAGCGGCGGCGGGTGCACCGATCCCTATCCCAGCTGGCGTGGCCTCGGCCACACTCGCCGATGTACCTCCCTAGATGGGGATATAGGCTGTCCCCTTCGTGTTTCGAGGGGTATATCCCCAACTGGGGTGGTGGGATGGTGGGGCTCGACATGGGGATGGAAACGGGGATATGGATCGGTTAATCGATACTGACGACGGGCTCAAAACCCTGATCAGAATTAGTCCCAAGACACCTCCCCGGGTTCATCCTACGAGGCTGCTCATACAGTGTCGATGTTTGACCGTCCCGCGAACCTGCAGGCCAGAAGCTGCAAATGGCATGTTCAGACGAAGCCCGGACGAGGATCACATCGGGTGAGAGTTAAAAAGGATAATCTCTCAGATCTGGCGCTTCTGGAGGATGTCTCGGGCGCCGCGGCCTTCTCAGAGGATCTATCCGCGTCCCAGCCCCGTCCGAGAAAAGCCCGCAGGAGGAAGAGGAGGAGGAGGAGGAGGAGGAGGAGGAGGAGGAGGAGGAGGAGGTGGGAGGAGGGAATGAGGAGGAGGTGGGTAGGTGGAGTGGAAACAAGAGGAGGAGGAGGCAAAGAGGACGAGGGAGGAGGAGGAGGTGGAGGGGAGGAGGAGGAGGGGAGGAGGAGGCACAGGGGAGGAGGAGGAGGAGGAGGAGGAGGAGGAGGAGGTAGGTGGAGGAGGAGGAGTGGCTGTGGTCTTGAGGCAGTGGCGAGCAGCGGGATGGATGGGGGCACATGGCCCGCACGTCCGTGGACTCGCGCGGGCGCCGCCTTGCTGGCCGGGCCACTGCTCAGTGAGCGCGGCACGGCGCCCACGGCGCCTGGGCTGCAGTCGGGGCGTTGACCTAAGGAACCCTAAATTGACTACCTACCAGACCACCCCAACCCAACCCGAAGACCCGAATTTCGGGTTGGGGGGGGTAAGGGTTCCACATGTGTTTTTTCGATGTTCCCCGACCCCCCCACACTGGAAATCGAGGGTAAATTGAGGCCTTCGGGTTGGGTTGGGGTGGCTTGGTAGGTGGTGATAAATGAGGAACGAGGCCCCTTTTTCCCATAGGTTTACCTTCGATTTCCCCTTCGGAAGCCTCAGGAAAACCCGAGGCAAGCTGTGCAACACTTCAGGAACACCGAGCCCCTCCCCAACGAAACGGGTTCCTTCTTCGGGGCCCCGACTGTATCGCACAGCCAGCGGCCCCACTCCCCAATCCCCGGCCGGTTTGAACGGTCTTCGACCGGGCCAGAGGTCTTGGGTTCCACCCTGGGATCTACCAGGGGGGGGGGCGTCCATCCTGCGAGGAGGGTGCGCCCGAACAGCCCCTTCGGGGGGTGTCTCCCAGAGCTCCCCCCGCTTCCCTGGACGGCCAGACTCTTCGGGCGGAGCGCGGGGACTGGGGGGAGAAAACTCGCCTGCGACTGACTTCCCCGCCCCGAGCGCGGGGCCATGTCCCTGCAGCCCAAGGCGTCCCTGCGCCGCTCCATGTCCTCCAGCGGGCCCACGTCCATCTCCCGTGCCTGTCGGCCGCCTCCCCCTGCTGCTGTTCCAGGAAGAGGGCAGGGAGGAGGAGGAGGAGGAGGAGGAGGAGGAGGAGGAGGAGGAGGAGGAGCAGGAGCAGCAGCAGGAGAACCAGTGTCAACTCAAGACCCACCGACGATGTTGGAATACATCCTGCCTCCCAGCTCCTTCTGCAGCACAGGCCCCTACAAAAGTTCCTTTTGCACCGAGGGCAGTACCCTGTTGGGGGACAGCCGTGTGAAAATCCTGAAACGCGCCAAAACACCATTCTCAAGATTTCAACGCCGCGAATCAACCTGAATGTTGCGTCTTGGCAATCCTGAACCGTGCCAGAGCAGCTTCCTGGGACTTCAAAATCGCGAATCAACATACCACTTGAGCCCCGACAATCCTGAACCGCCCAAAAACACAATTCCTGGTACGCTTCACCATGAGAACGAATGCAACTCTTGCAAAACATATGAAAAGCAAATGTGCGCGGAGCTGAGGCGAGAACCAAGATTTGACAAAGAACACCCCTCAATCCGTGAAGATCATGCGAAACCGAAAACGAATGTGCGCGGTGCTAAGGCAAGAACCACATGTTGAAAAAGAACCGCCCTGAATCCGTGAAGCTCTTGCTAAACTTTACAACGAATGTGAGCGGCGCTAAGGCAAAAAAAAAACATGTTAAACAGGAACCTCCCTGACTCCGTGAGCCCCTCGCAAACAGTTCAAGCGAATGTGCGTGGCGCAAAGGCGATAACCAGAATTTGAAACTTACCAGTCCAAAATTCGTGAAACTAATGAACAGCAAAATGCATACCACAGTTCGCAAAACAACCTGTCCTCAAGATGTGAAAGTATTGCGCATCGTTAAAACGAATGTGCGTGGCGCTAAGGCGAGAGCCACAGTTTGGCAGCGGCCCGCCCTCCATGTATGAAACTGCTACCAACTTAGAAGTTGAGGATCATACATGGTAAGAGAATCCCAAGCGAAACGCCGGGCCCGCCCTTCCGACTGGCCTTGGGGTGCGACAGAGAGGAGTTAGTCATAAGGATCAGACATGTATGAGGAGGATGAGGGAGAGGGACAGAGGTGGGAAGAGGAGGGAGGGGGGTCAAGTCCCAGGAGTTGTTTCACCATCTTGGGCCTCTGGGGGGTCATGTCGGGCCCCAGGGACGGTCAATGAACATATAGTATTACTCTGGGATGTCGAACATACCAAGATGGACCACGAGAGGGGCCTGGAAGACGGGGAGCAGGAGGGAGGAAGGAAGCGAATGAGGAGAAGGGCTGCTTCAGGGGGTTGTGAATGGCTCTAAGCGGTCAGAGAAGGCGTTGGGCAACTCTGAGGGGTCCTCCTTTTTGACCGCGGAAGGGGGGATGAGCGAGAAGAAGCAGGAGGACGACGACGGCGCGGGAGGAACGAGAAGGAGGAGGCTGAGGAATATTAGGTTCTGGGGGAGTCTGAGGTGCTCTGGGGGTGCTCTGGGGGGTGCGGGAGAGATCTCACAGAGGATAAATATCCTCCTCCTCCTCCTCCTCCTCCTTCTTCTCCACCTGGCAAGGGAGCAACGCGGGGGAAGAAACGCCGCGTGAGGGCAAACGATCAGGTGACGGGGGGGGGGTGACGCGTCGAGCGTCCGGGGAACGATTCAGAATAAGCTCGGGTCGGACCGACTGAGGAGAGGACGAGGACGAGGACTACAATTGGCGGGCACAGAGCAGCTTTTAATACATAGGATTTGCCGACATATAGGATGTTTCATACATGATTGATTTAATTCGTGAATCAGTTTAGGCATGAACTCATCGTTGCTTTTAATACTAAACCCTGCATTTGTAATACATGATCCGCACGCGGAGCATGTATTAAAAACGGCACTGTAAGTCTGAGCGTGCTTGGCCCGTTCTGGCCGTCACGTAGCCGTTTCTTTCACTTCCGGGTAGCGGCGGTCGTTGCCTGGGGGGGGGGACGGCAAGATGGCAACGGTAATTAACGGCGGCCGCGCCGTGGACCCGCCAGGGTGCGCCTGCGCCACCGGCATAATGCCCCCCCAGCATGTGGGAAAGGGGGGGTGTTAGGCCCCCCCCCCTCGTACGATCGGTGGCGCCACCCGGTGAGAGGAGGGGGGGGTCGCCCTGGTAGCGAGCGGCACCCTGGGGAGGGGGAACGGACATAAAAACGCTCGCCACGAGGCGTCTGGATAAATTCGGGACATCTCCAGGGCCAGACTTAGGTCGGGCGTGTCCCCCTACAGGCGGACGTTGGACGAAAAATAAAAAGTGTGCAAACATATAAGACAACTGATGAACAACAACTCACACATATATATATAGATATAGATATACACAACACATTGTCCCCTGACAACTGTTTGGCAATGTTTGGCGTATGTCTCCTGTAGAGGGGCACTCCCGACTTAGAAGGCCAGACACCTCTGAAGAGCGACGACGGCGAAGCGCGAGGCCAGCCGAAGCGCCGGTCGGTCGTCTTGACACCGCTGAAGAGCGACGACGGCGACGGGCGAGGCCAGCCGAAGCGCCAGTCGGTCGTCTTAGGGGGCGGCCCTACGAGAGCCCGGCGGTGGCGCCGGAGGGCCGAGAACAAAATCGCAGAGAGAGGGGGGGAGGAGGGGGGAGGGAAGGAGGGAGGGGGAGGGAGGGAGGGGGGGAAGGAGGGAGGAGGGAAGGGGGGAGGCGGGGCAGGGAAGAGGTATGGAGGAGGGGGAAGAAGGAGGGAGGAAGGAGGGGGGAGGGGGGGGGAGGGGGGGAAGGAGGGACGAGGGAAGGAGGGAGGGGGTTAGGGAGGAGGGGGGGAAGGAAAAAGAAGGGAAGGAGGGATGGGGAGGGAGGGAGGGGGGAAGGAGGGAGGAGGGGGGGACGACGAAGAAGGGTTCTTCAGCGAACGGTGGCACGGTCTCGCCTGGCGCGACTCCGCTCCCAGGTCATCCAAGGCGCTCGAGCTCACCCCTCGGTCTCCGCTGCGTCGGCCCACGGTCTAGGGAAGCCCAAGGTGGTCGTGCATCATGATGATCCCCCGCTGGCAGATGCAGCTCGAGTCTTGCGTCTCGCATCGATGGATGCCCTCACCCCGCCACTAGTGCACGGACTTTTCCCCCCCCAGACATGCGACTTCCCGATGTTTGTCAGTGCGGGGCCCCTGGAAGTCCCGACCCCTTCCCCGGGACCGGTGTTTCATCCCGGGTCGTTTTTCGACGCTCCCGAGGCCCAGCGAGGGCCCCCCGAGGCCGAAATTGGCCAAAAACCTCCCCGTCCTGACGTTTTTCTGTTTCACGACGCGATCATGGCTGGGCCCCGTGCTCGCCGCCGAACGTGGACGGGAGAGCAGCGCTGCGGCGGTCCGCATCGCCGCGCACCGACGCCCGCAGGTCGCCGCGAGGTCGGCGGGGATCGGCGGGGCCCGCTGGCTCGTGCGAGCCTGGCTGTCTGGGAGCCTGCCCCTGCTCCTGGGAAGGGGGAGGAGAAGTAAGAGGAGGAGGAGGAGGAGGAGGAGGAGGAGGAGGAGGAGGAGGAGGAGGAGGGTGAGAGGGGAGAGGAGGGAGGGCAGGAGGGGGAGAGGAGGAGGAGGAGGAGGAGGAGGAGGAGGAGGAGGAGGAGGAGGAGAGAGGAGGAGGGGGTGGAGGAGGAGGAGAGGAGGAGGAGGAGGGGGGAGGAGGAGGGGGAGGAGGAGGGGGAGGAGGAGGAGGAGGAGGAGGGGAGGAGGAGGAGGGGGAGGAGGAGGAGGAGGAGGAGGAGGAGGAGGAGGAGGAGGAGGAGGAGGAGGAGGAGGAGACTCGAGACTCGGCGTGAAAGCAATGACCGACGTCAGATGGACCGCCTCTGGGAACCTAGAGAGACGCGAGCTGCGCCACGCGGGCCAGGTGCTCCACATGTGCTGGCCGCTACTGGTGCCCCCTCATGAGCCGCAAGCTCCCGCGTGCCGCGTGCTCCCGGGGCACCAGGTGCGCCGCACGCGCGTCAGGAGCGCCAGTGCACATGGACGTTTTTTTGGGGTCGCGGGCGGACGCGGAATCGCAGTCGTCGAGCTGAGAGGTCCAGGCCACGGGCCTGTCAAATTAGCAACGCGCGAGCCTAAGAGCACAGCGGCCGCGCCCAGAAGTGGACATGAACGCACACAGCGGGCAATACATTACACATCCACACCCCCAGCATCCCCCTGTCGAGCCCACACCGAGAAGCGGCGGCGCGGTGGTCCGCCTGCCTGTGGTGCGGCGCGTGCGCCCGAGAGGGTCCGCACCGGCCCTCGACAGGGGTGCGGGCCAACGCACAACATGTAGAACGAGGAGGAGGAGGAGGAGGAGGAGGAGGAGGAGGAGGAGAACGCTCGCACGCGAACCCATCCTTCACAAAAGCACGATGGTTTGCCGCCATGCTTTCTAGGAGTAGGTCGGGCAGGTCTCCCTACAGGCGGATGTTGAACGAAAAACAAGACAGATGAAAAAAGCACTCAAGAATAGCCCAGAAATCATAAAAATGGTCCCCAGGCTATTTTTTTACTATGTTTGAATTTTTCCTTCTGTAGAGGAACATGCCCGACTTAACACATCGGAGAGCTGGATCGGACCGGAATTGTTGTCGGATCGGGCTGCACCGGCACGGAGTCGAGATCGGAGTGGATCGGCCGCGCCAGGGTGCACAGCAGCGCCTTAAGCAAACATCGGCCACCTCGGATCGTCGGAATACGTACTCCTCCTCCTCCTCCTCCTCCTCCTCCTCCTCCTCCTCCTCCTCCTCCTATGTCCTCCTATGTCCCCCCCCTCCTGTGTCCTCCTATGTCCTCCTCCTATGTCCTCCTCCTCCTCCTTACCGGAATCGAGTCGGATCGCGCCAACCGACGCCGATCTCGAATCCGCACTGAATACTCGTCGAATCCGCGTCGAACCCACGCCGAGTCCGCGTCGAGTCCGCATGGAGCCTGCGTCGGGCACCAGAAGGAACACCAACTTTAGGGACAGACGAGGCCTCCTGAAGATGCGAGGCTATCGAACCTGCCCCCCCCGACCCTTCGGTGGCAACTCATGGTAGCCTCCCATACCAACTCTTGCGAATCGACGCTAATCGACGCTGAGTCGGCGCTAGTCGACGCTACAAGTCGACGCTAATCGACGCCAGCCGACGCTAAATCGGCGCTATCCCATCGACTCCCAGATGCTGATCGACCCCAATCGACGCTAAAGACGGAATTGAGCAGGTGTATCAGTCTCCCATGATTCGCCACCGAGCGACCCCAGAGGAGAGGTCCGCCTCTGGCTTCACGCTGTAGAAGATCTCCAGGTGGTCCTTAGAGGCCTCCTAGAGGGGGTCGGAGTAGATGTGGTCGGAGGATTGCGCCACATCGCCGATGCAGCGGCGATGTATCGCCGATGCATCGGCGATGCATCGGCGATGCATCGCCAGTGTATCGGCGACGCCGGCGCGGAGCAAATCGGGCTCCACATCGAGCCGCATCGCGGATGCATCGGCGATGCGGCGCGATCCTCCGACCCCATCTACTCGGACCCCATCTGGGAGGTCTACCGGGGCCCAAGGCCACACAAATAGTTCTTGATTGCCGTGTCCCCCCGCTTTCCATGCTTGCCCATATGCTCTTGGGTATGGACGACTCATTGTGTCTTTGTGAGTTTTCCCCTTCCGATCCTTCAGCCACACCCTGGCCAGCCGGGCGTAGTTCTTGACCACCTGGGTGACCTCGCACGGGAGGAGGAGGAGGAGGAGGAGGAGGAGGAGGAGGAGGAGGAGGAGGAGGAGGGTAGGAGGAGGAGGAGGGGGAGGAGGAGGAGGAGGAGGAGGAGGAGGAGGAGGGAGGAGGCAGGAGGAGGAGGCAGGAGGAGGAGGAGGAGGAGGAGGAGGAGAGGAGGAGGAGGAGGATAAGGGGGAGGAGGGCGGAGGGGAGGAAGAGGAGGAGGAGGAGGAGGGGAGGAGGGGGAGAAGGATAGAGGAGTAGGAGGAGGAGATGGAGGAGGAGGAGGAGGAGGAGGAGGAGGAGGAGGAGGAGGAGGAGGAGGTGGGAGGAGGAGGAGGAGGAGGAGGAGATTTCTAGGCATACGCCTTGGACGGACCGAACAGCCTCATGTTTCCAACGAGCAGGTCATGCTCGAAGTTGAAGTGATCCCTGTTCCCATTAGACTTGGACGTATGCGCCTCAGGTGCATCGCCAGATTAATGACCTCGGCCCCCCCCCCCCCCCCAGCTTCGACAGGTTCTGGACATGGAGCTTAAAGCTAAAGAGTTTTAGGGGGGGATACTATCAGAAAGA
Organism: Prorocentrum cordatum; assembly: GCA_963575745.1. Lineage (NCBI taxonomy): Eukaryota > Dinophyceae > Prorocentrales > Prorocentraceae > Prorocentrum > Prorocentrum cordatum. Next base: position 89,678 of record CAUYUJ010001087.1, read on the forward strand.
ACCTCGCCCGACCCCAGACTTCCCATGACCTTGAAGCCGACGGGACCCTCACGGCGAGAGGGCTCCCTGCTCAAGGCTGCGGCGGATCCGAGCGGGTGGAAAGCGAGTGTTCGGCGTGCCGCTCAGGCGCACAAAAAGTGGCACGCCGACAAAGTTCGACTGAGTTTGCGACAACACGACCTCAAAAAGTATGCCGCTCAGGTGCACAAGCCCCAAACTCAGTCGAAATTTGTCGGCACACCGACAAATGTCGACTGAGTTTGCGGCAACACGACCTCAAAAAGTATGCGAGGCTTCCGCCATACCGCCCCCAGACAAGGTCTTGCCTGAGGAATCTGCGTGAGGTTTGCGGTAATCATTGTTTTCAGGTTGGGTCCATGAAAGGACACCTGACTAAAAGGCACAGTGACGTTGCTGGACGCCTGGCTCAGGGTCCGATACGTCAGGTGTGCTGTAATAATTTCAGGACCAGGCCGAGACTTCTCAGACACCTGCAGGCACAGGATGTCTTGAGACTCTCCGGCATCTGTAAGAGACTATGTCCGATGACCGTTGCGAGGCTCTTCGGGAGGAGAACCGTGACCTTGCCGCGGCGCTCAAGGTTCGAGGATTTCGGGCGACAGAGGCCGAGGTTCCTATCAGGACCGCTCATGGGGAAAGTATACAGCTAGCCGCTGAGGGGGCTGAGTCTCTCTTTCCCTCTCCCCCTCATCCGCCCACTTACGACACTGAAGTCTGCGTCCCACCTACTAGGCATAGCAGGGCTTCTACACATAGCCCACGTAATGTCAGACCCAACGAAGCCCGATATATACTACATGTGTTGAGCGGGCAGCGTAGGTCCGGAGATTTCCAGCACTGTTTTGATATGCTTTTCAGAAGATGGGCCTAGAGACTGGCCCAGTCGCTGTGCTGCCTCTAGACATAATGGACGACCCCGTGAACGGTGACCTTAGGTCGACCGAAGCACGAGAAAAGCTTGCAGTCTTGGTTTGTTCAAGACCGTGCTCGAAGGGCTATAGTTGGACCGCCCTGCCAGACACGGTTTGCTGCTCGATACTTGAATGCCCCCCGAATGCCCGACATCCAGGCCGCTCCGTTACGTACAGTACCTTTGGGAACGGCCGCTCGCCACCTCCAGAGAATGGCGCCAGATTGTCACAGCGAATTATATGTACGGGGCAGCTCTATATTTCATGCTTGCGTGTCGGGAGCGTGTGGTGTGTTGGAACATCCAGCGTGCCCTTCAAACTCAGAGGCTCCGATCTCTCGGCTTCTCAAGGAAACCAGACACCTCAGAGAGCTTGGAACCCGTGGTCTCTGCGTCCAGAACGTGTTCATGTATTTGCGCATGTTCAGCTCGCAATCGACGAAGCCAACACAGCTTCTGGCAATACATCTGCCCAGCCTTGCCCGAGAGACATCGCAGATGCCACGGAGTGGCCGATGCCGCCACACATGTGGACACAAGGTGCTCGAGGGAATGATCGGCGGTCGCTGGCACGCACGGCAGGCCAAGCAGCACCCTCAGGAACTATGGGCGTTCCTTGCCAGGCACTTTGCGCTGCAGTGCAGTCAGAAGCGAGAAGGGGGGGGGGGAGGTCTGCGGTGCCGACATGTCTGATGTGACTGACCCTCCACCTACCCCCTCGCCCCTGATCTGGAGAGATTCGTCTGTCCCCTGGACCCGGGCCTCGATGCGCACCTGTTCGGGAAGTGCAGCCAGGACTTGCGCGGCAGGTAGCATCACAGTCATCGCGGCTGTCGTTAGTGGGTTTTCCCTCCCCTCCCCCCCAACCTCCTCACTACCCGAAGGGTGGTCGAGAAGGTAGGTCAATGGGTCACGCCAAGGTTTTGTCTTGGTGCCCACTCGGCGCCCGCACGTGGGAGCCTCGTGGGCGCCCCGTGCGCCCGAGGGGTCTGCAGGTGTCTCGCTCGTGGGCCCTCCCTCCTCGAGGACGAGGGGGGAGGAGCAGGGAAGGAAGGCAAGGAGGAGGAGGAGGAGAAACTCGCCGGCCCAACGGGCCAGAGGCGTGCTGAGATCTCCAAGAAGCCCCCAAGAAGCCCCCAAGGCGGCCCCAAGAGGCCCCAAATAGCGCTCCAGGGCCGGCGGAATGAGCGAAGCGATCAAATAAGGATGTAGGATGGCAAGAATAATGGCGTATACCATGGCCAGGACACGGCAACGGGTATGCCACGCTCGCTGTGCCACGACACGTGAGCGGGGGGGCCGCGTGCGAAGGAACACGGCCCTACGGCCCGGGAGGGAAAATCCATAACCACAGCGGGGATCACAACATAAAGGGGACCACAGCCGTCGGGGACACACCATCCCGACGTGACACTGGAATCGCATGTGCTGCAGTGCACGACTGTGGCTTTTGCAGGGAGGGGCCGCTCCCAACCAGCGGTCGCCGAGGTTATCCCTCGTGGCGCTCTACGACGAGCGCTTCCAATCGAGCAGGGACCGACCGTCCCGGCATTCCCGTAGTCCTACCACGACATGTTCTTGGAACCCAACCATGTTCTAATAACAAAAACAATGTTCTCAGACCACAAGCCCGATGTGACAAAACAAGACAGACTCCGCCAGAAATGTTCTGAGAACATTCCGTGGGAACCACAAGAGGTTCTTAGAACAGTGTTCGGCAGGGCTACAGGCGAGCCAGGACGCTTCGCCACTGCTTGATCCAGTTCCACCACAACGGGGATCACAACAATAAATTCGGGGATGGACAGACCCCCCTTTAGTAAAACGTGGTTTAGTGAAAACGACCTGAGGCCCAAACCTGGCGGGCGCAAGCCTGGAAAATAACGGCCACGGCGCCCTCTCGAGAACCGAAAACGGACAATTCACTAATCGACGTGTCACTGTTGGGGGTTCTGTCCAACCCCGATAAATGGGACCACAGCCGTCGGGGACACTCATTCTTGACGTCATTTGGGAATTGCATGTGCTGCGGTGCGTGACTGACGCTTTGCCGGGCGGGACCGCCTCCCAAGCAACGGTCGCCGAGGCACTCCCTCGTGGCGCTGCTCGACAGGCGCTTCCAGCTCTACCCCCAGGAAGTACTCGAGAAGACGGTGTCAAGACGGTGTCAAGCCAGGGATTTGAGCGAAAAATGAAAAATGGTCAAATAATACGCCATACTTACTTAAAAAAAGAATTCAAAATGATCTAATAATTTTAAATGGTGAATCTATATATATATATATAAATATATCGGAGGTTGGGGGTGAGATCGAAGTGGAACGGAGAGCCCCCCTACAGGGAAATCGATTTCGGTTTCGTGTTCGTGCGTGCCGTGCGGGCGAGGCGAAGCTGCGTGGGCGGGCGAGAGAAAGTCTCCTGTGGCTGAGGCGCGGCCGGACCAAATGACTCCCTTCCGGGCGGCTGGGGGCCCGCGGTGTCCCGCCGGTGTCCCGCTGGTGTCCCGTGTGGCTGAGGCGCGGCCAGACGAAATGATTCCCTTCCGGGCGGCCGGGGCGGCGCGGTGTCCCGCCGGTGTCCCGCTGGTGTCCCGTGTGGCTGAGGCGCGGCCAGACGAAATGATTCCCTTCGGGGCGGCCGGGGCGGCGCGGTGTCCCGCCGGTGTCCCGCTGGTGTCCCGTGTGGCTGAGGCGCGGCCGGACGAAATGATTCCCTTCCGGGCGGCCAGGGCGGCGCGGTGTCCCGCCGGTGTCCCGCCGGTGTCCCGTCCGTGTCCCGTCGGTGTCCCGATGATGATGTTGATGATGATTATGATGATGATTATGATGATGATGGTGATGATGATCATGATGGTGATAATGATGATGTTGATGATGGCGATGATGATGATGATGATGATGATGATGATGATGATGATGATGATGATGATGATGATGATGATGTTGATGTTGATGACGATGATGGTGATAATGATGACGTCGATTGCAAGATCGATTGTGATATCGGTAGTGAGACCGAATGTGAGATCGATTGTGCGATGCTGATGGTGATAATGGCCTTCATGGTGTTGATGTTTGTGATTATGATGACGGCATTGATGATGATGATGATGCTGATGATGATGATGATGATGATGATGATGATGGTGGTGATGCTGATGATCATGATGAATACGATGATGATGATGATGCTGATGCTGATGCTGATGATGATGATGATGATGATGATGTTGATGTCGATGATGATGATGATGATGACGACGTGGATAGTGATATCGATTGTGAGATCGGTGGTGAGACCGAATGAGACAGCGAATGAGGCCATTGCTGGGCCCCTCCCACCCCCAACCTCCTTATCACCCGCAGGGTGGTCGTATAGGTATATATATATATATATATATAGATCACAAACATGGTAAAATTATGTTTTGCCAGGATCACATAACTGACCGTTTCCCTAAGTAAAAACACAAAAAAGGTCCCCAGACCACTTCTATTACTATTTGAGAATTTCCCTCCTGCAGAGGGACAGGCCCCACTTGCAGGCGGAGCCCGGCCGTGGCCGCCCGTGGGCGCCTCGCCCGCGCCCCGCGCGCTGCGTGGCCCGCCGCGTCGCCCGGCGTCCGCCCGGCGTCCGCCGCGCGGGCGCCACCGTGGGCGCCGTGCGGGCGCCCGCAGCGCTGGCAGCACCCGAGCGCGGAGAGCGCTTGAGGGGGAGGGGGGGAGGGGAGGAGGGGAGGAGGAGGAGGAGGAGGAGGAGGAGGAGGAGGAGGAGGCGGAGGAGGAGGAGGAGGAGGGGGAGGAGGAGGGGGGAGGAGGAGGAGGAGGAGGAGGAGGCGGAGGAGGCGAGGAGGAGGAGGAGAGGGTGGAGGAGGAGGAGGAGGCAGGAGGAGGAGGAGGAGGAGGAGGAGGGGGAGGAGGAGGAGGAGGAGGAGGAGGAGGGGGAGGAGGGCAGGAGGAGAGGAGGAGGAGGAGGAGGGAGGAGGAGGAAAAGGAGGAGGGAGGAGGAGGAGGAGGAGGAGGAGGGGAGGAGGAGGGGGGGGGGGGGGAGGGAGGAGGGGAGGGGGGAGGAGGAGGAGGAGGAAGAGGAAAGAGGAGGAGGAGGGGAGGAGGAGGAGGAGGAGGAGGAGGAGGAGGAGGAGGAGGAGGAGGAGAGCGCCTGGCATCCGAGGCCACATCCCGTCACAGCTGAGTGGTGGGCTGCACACTGCAGCACAATCTCGTCCACGTCTTGAGTCAGCTATTGCAACTTCTTGCTGGCACCACCGCACATCCTGTACCACATCGATCGCGCCGCATAGCTCGCTTCAGGTGGCTTGCGCACAGAGGTTGCAGTACATAGTCTGCACCACTCACACGTACTGTATCGCACAGCTGCACAACTTGGTCCTTGCACTATACACAGAAGGTGCCGCCTAGCCTGCGACACACGTAGATTCCAAGACGAAAGTGCAGTTGCCTACTGTTCGGGGGCCACGCTGGCTGACGTATTTTGCATGCAGGGACTCTGGAGCGCCCCATGTATCGGCCTCCTGGGCAAGTCGTTCACCGGAGATGTCTATGTCTGCTGGGTAGTGTTGGCCCGATGGCCAAAGTAGGTCCCGACGTCTAGAAGAAATCACGAGCCAACAAGCGGATACTGTCCGCCCCCATGGACCCAATCCTCGGATTCAGCTCCTCCTCCTCCTACTCCTCCTCCTCCTCCTCCTCCTCCTCCTCCTCCGCCTAATTACACCCCGCCTTCCCCACGAGAAGGGGCCACCTCCACGTCGTACGGCCTGTTCTTGGGTGACCGGAACAGGTGGCCCATGCGCGAGCAGGGGTGGATCTCGATGTGCCCTCCGCAGCGCCACACCTGCGGTGCGCGGGCGACGCGCCCGACACGGCCCGGGCGTCGCTCGCGGGGCTGCCCTGGGCGGTCCGGAATGTTCTCGGCACCTCCCCGCTTCCGGAGGCGAGCGACGAGGAGCGAGCGTCCCCAAGAACGACCAGCGACGGCGAGACGACCTGCGTCGCGATTTTGTCGAGACGCGGGCTTCCAACGTCTCGACCTCCTTCCCTGGGACTGCTTTGTCATCCCGGGCCGCTCCTCGACGGCCTCGAGGCCCCGCCAGGGCCCCGAGGGGCCGAGATCGAGGAACGACCTCCATCCAGATGCTCTTCGGGACGCCAGATGCCTGGGACGGCCGAGTCCTGGCCTGCCGATGCTGCAGCAGGCCTCCCGCGGGAGGCCGAGGGCGACGGCAAAGCGGCGGGGGCCTGCGCGCCGTGCTGCCCGGCGGATGCGGCCCGCGCAGCCGCGCGCAGCTCTAGGAGCGGCGCAGCGCTGCTCTCGGGCGGTGGGGCGGACGGCGAAGGGTGGGAGGGAAGGGGGAGTGGGGAGGAGGAAGAGGAGGAGGAGGAGGAGGAGGAAGAGGAGGAGGAGGAGGAAAGAATGAGGAAGAGGAGGAGGAGGAAAGGAGGAAAGGAGGAGGGGAAGGAAGAGGAGGAGGAAAGGAGCAGCACGAGGAGGAGAGGGAGGAGCAGGAGGAGGAGGAGGAGGAGGAGGAGGTGAAGGAGGAGGAGGAGGAGGAGGAGGAGGGGGGTGTTGGGAGGGGGAGGGGGAGGAGGACCAGTGCAAACTAAAGACTGATCCACCATATTGCAATAACCCCTCCCCTCCGAGCTCCCTCTTCATAGGCCCCATGCACGGGTTCACTTTCACTGAAGGAAACGCCCTGTTGGAGGACAGCCGCTAAAAAATCCGGACATGCACCAACACACATTTCCTGTGTTCGAAAAGCCGCGAAGTATCGTCAAGGTTGTGTCTCGACGAGCCTGAACCGTGCCAGAACACCGTTCCTGGGACTTCAACACCACGAAACAACGTAACTGTTGCACCCTGGCAATCCGATTTGGTGCCAAAACAACAGCGTTGGGACGTTGACCATGAGAATCCTTGAAACTGCTGCAAAGCACCACCACGAGCACCACAACATGCACGACCTCCACCAACGCACTACGAGCCCCTATCGCCAACACCTGGCAACCCAGCCTGGCCACGAATCATCGGAGGGTTCACGCCCATACCAGCAATCAACTTACACCCACCCCGACACATGCGACCCGTGTTCAGGGCCAGCGACTCAATCAGGGCCACACCTACAATGTACATACCACACCCGCGAGGCACGAACATCGTCTGCAGACCCCCAAAGCTCATACAAATAATACCGACCGACATCGGCACCGACCACCTGCACTACGGCTGTATTCAACAGCAGCTAGATCAAAGAAAGCAATATGAGGAAATATGATAGGACTACGAAAACACACTCCGAAAATACTGCTCTTGTCACACGCTGCCAAGTGCACCACAATTATTCATAGCACAGCTCGGCTTCAGACCGAAGAGAGACCACCAACAAACAATACCACCACCGCCACCTACCCACGCACCTACGCCACTGCCCAAAACCAAGTTTCCGACATCTGCAGCAGCACCAAGTTAAACACGACGGCCGACCACCATCCACAACCCTTGGGGTTACGAGGGCACCAACGCAGAACTACCTACAGTTAAAGGCGACTCCGAAGACGAAAGCAGCTACACCGACAACCGCGACGACTACAAGTACACTCCGACACCCTTCATCCTCACGCCGCTACCGCCACACGAGAGCTACGACGCGCACTGCCCGACAGGCTGAACATAATACACTGTCAAAGGCAGAACTGACGACGACGATGATGACGACGACGACTACGACGAGGACGGCTGGCACTACGCAATCTACTACAACGCAGCCGACGACAGGTACACCTACCGCTTTCCAAACGACCACCTGCTGCAACCAGGGTGGCACATAAACCTATACAAATACAACAACGAATGCTTCACTCGCAAAAACCTTCCTTTCTCCACCCACAGCTAGGCCCGATCCCCATGCGACTCCACTTTCTGCACTAAAGATGTCACCGACGCAACACTGGCACGATCACATTACCACCTTGGCGACAAGTTTACTCAACCAGCCACGAGCTACGCTCAGAAACTACATGCACGACTGTGCAGGGTACGTCTTACTCAACGAGGACTTCAGAGTAGCAGTCGACATCATCACGGCGCCGGCCCCCAGGAGCGAACAGGGCCCGCAGCCAAGGGACACGGGGGCCACGGCTCGTTCGGCCCGACCTCCTGAGCCTTGCGCCTGTCCCTGCCCTTCTTGCCTTTCGCCATGAAATGTACAAGTTTTCTCACGACTATTTGCGCTCTTGGTTCCCGAACTCGGAACTTCGGAGCCCAGCCGAAATCGCGTGAAAGTTGTCGGTGGTCCTGAAGGCCCGCCGCGCCTTGCCAGCGCCGCAGGCGGTCGAGGCCAAACCGGCTGGAAGAGGAGGGGGAGGAGGAGGAGGAGGAGGAGGAGGAGGAGGAGGAGGAGGAGGAGGAGGAGGGAGGAGGAGGAGGGGGAGAGGAGGAGGAGAGGAGGAGGAAAGGAGGGGGAGGAGGAGGAGGAGGAGGAGGAGGAGGAGGAGGAGGAGGAGGGGCGAGGGAGAGCAGGAGGAGGAGGGGGGGAGGGGGAGGAGGAGGAGGAGGAGGAGGAGGAGGAGGAGGAGGAGGAGAAGGAGGGACGAGGAGGAGAGAGGAGGAGGAAGGAGGAGGGGTAGGGGAGGAGGAGGGAGGAGGAGGACGTAGGAGGAGGAGGACGGAGGGAGGAGGAGGGAGGAGGAGGAGGAGGAGGAGGAGGAGGGGGAGGTATGAGGAGGAGGAGGAGGAGGAGGGGAGGAGGAGGAGGAGGAGGGGAGGAGAAGGAGAAGGAGGATGGACGAGAGAGGAAGGAGGAGGAGGAGGAGGAGGAGGAGGAGGAGGAGGAGGAGGAGGAGGCGGAGGAGGCGGAGAGAGAAGAAGGATGAGAGGAGAAAGAAGCAAGAGTGAGGAGAGGAGCAGGAGGAGGAGGAAGAAGCAGGAGGAGGAGGAGGAGGAGGGACCAAGCGAAAGGGGTGAGGGAGCGGAGGAGGAGGGAGGAGAGAGGAGGGAGGACGAGGAGGACGAGGAGGAGGAGGAGGAGGAGGAGGAGGAGGAGGAGGAGGAGGAGGAGGAGGAGGAGGAGAGGGGCGAGGAGAAGGAGGAGCAGGAGGGGGAAGAGAAGGAGGAGGAGGAGGAGGAGGACGAGGAGGAGGAGGAGAAGGAGGAGGAGGAGGAGGAACAGGAGGAACAGGAGGAGGAGGAGGAGGGTGAGAAGGAGGAGGAGCTCTGGAGCTCTGGATATAGCGACTAGGTCGGGGTGACAGAATTAAACACTGGATTTCTGCTTCTTGGCTAGCTCGGCTTTGCTGTAAGCCTTAGGCCAAATTCCACGGGAAATCCGATCGAGGTATACGTTACGATTACCCTCGATTCGGCCAACACACGGCTTTGCTGGCTCTTTAAGCTGCTGAGCTGCATAGAACCCGCACGCTGAACAGAACCAAACTCCCAGTCCCGCGTGATGCCTCAAATTATGACTTGGGTCGGGAAAACCCCCTGCTATATGCACCCGCCGCCCAGGGGGGGGGTCAAAGAAAGCCCCGTCAACATTAATTAGCTCGAAACAGGGGGAGGTTAGCCAGTCCTTGCGCTTCGCTTTGGTGGCCGTGCCTTTACACCTACTGCACTTGTTGACATTAGATTCGCATAAGACATGCTGAGACGCAAGCATAGCACAGATGGATGGGGCAGGAGGCCTAGGCTGGGCTCGACGGGCAGCTTTCCTACCAAGGCTTTTCTCATGCTCCTGCTCACTGGCCAAAGCTTCGATCGTACTCTGCAAAATTCTCATGCGAACCAAGAACGCTTTATTCTCGATCTGATGCACTCTCGCTCTGTTTGCACCCGACACTCTGGCCCTGTCCGCTGCGGTCGAGGCGAAGGCGTCAGCCGCGGTATTACCTGTGACGAGCAGCTTGGGCGCCTTGCCCTGTAGCAGGTCCAGAGCCTCGAGGTGAGAGCGGACGAACAACATTGTGCACTGCAAACTGGGGTGTGCGTCGAGATGCCGTCCGATCTTCCACCACAAATCGCTGTCGGGCCCAGCTGGGTTGCGATACCTCTGAGTGTACCAGCCGATGATCACGCTCTCATTGTCGGTCGTGTAGACTACATGCCCCGCACTGCACCGCAGGGCAAGGTAGAATGAGAGAAGCTCGCCTCGTGGAACTGTTTGCCGCACTCCTGGAAGTCCTCCCCACACTCCCAAGAACAGCTCCATGTTCTCTGACAGGTCGTGGTAGCAAGCAAGACCGCAGCCAACTCTCCGTAGCCGTGGGTCCTTGCTCTCTGGGCCGCCACTGGCGTCCCCGAAAACGTACAGTGGCTCCTCCTCCGTGCCCTCCCCGAAGCAGCCGTCGACGTACTCGCCTCCAGTAGTGCTCCAGGACTCGTCACACTGAGGGGATTCCACTGCCAACCATGCTGAAGGTATGAGGCCTCGCGTCCAGAAGCAGGCATCTGCCTCCCCCTGCGCATAGGCTTCCCCCACATACTTCTCGGTGAGAGCGTAGATGTCGTGCTGGCACTTGCCCTCGCAGGCCCAGACGCGGTGAAAGGCTGTCTCTCGATGACCACGACATCGAAGGCAATCCAGTGACATCTCCTGTTTGGCTCGCTCCTGCCGTCTCATTCGTGGCCACGTGGCCCCGACAGCAATCGCCAGCATCAGGCCCGCGAGGCGACGACCTCCTGGTGCGCCCTCGGGGTGCTGAAGTAGTCGTCGGTACGAGTGGTTGCAAGCTCCAGCTTCGAGCCCTGCACCTTCATAATGCTGAGCTGCTCGTTGCCAGAGACCTGCAGACACAGTACGCTCATATTCGTCAAAGAACTCATGGGGCATGTCTATATTATCAACACCTGTGAGCTGATCGACTCCGAACTGCCAACTGTGCTCGAGCCCGTCGCCACAACTAGGCGTGATCCAACATGTAGGAGAAACAGGCCGCCACCCCGCCTGCAGCAGGTAGCATATCACAGCTCCTTGAGGCCCTCGAATGTGCCTGGCACGCTGAGCCTGAGGGACTGCCGACAAATCACGAACCAAGGTAGGCCACATGCGATTGATGCCGTCGCGGATGCTCGGCTGTCGTGTCCAACAGGAAAGCCACAGCCGCAGGCACTCGAGGGGCATCTTACATGCTGGGTCGCGTCCTGCTGCCTTCAAGTCGATCAGGGTCGTCAGACATCTGCCCGACATCTTGGGGCCGAGAGCGTTGCCTAGTTTCCTGCGACATTGAGTCATGGCATCTCCGAAAACGCCATGGAGCTGGTGCCCGTATGACCCAGCAGCTTGGGCACCCTGTTGCTCCAGCCTCGAGGTGAGGCCGTAGCGCCGAGTAGCTCGTACGTACTTGATCACACGCTTGTGCATGGCCGCGTGCTTGGCCTGCCGAGCGGTCCTGCACGCACGAGCATGTCGAGATCCCCCCCCCAGGTCGGCCCCCAAGTACGGCGCCTGGGGAACAGCACGAACCTGAAATCCGTGGGCACGCACTCGCCTGGCAATGATTTTGGCGTCATCCAGCTTCGTGCAGACGACCACGCTCTTGGGAGAGATGGCCAGCCCCGCTCGCTTCATCGAGCGGCAGGTGTCGACAAGGCACCTCACTAGCTTGTTGCGCATCGTCTCCCGAGTGCTCTTGACTGACTGGCTGAGGTCATCCAGCCACAGCCGCTGCGCCATGCCCACGTGCACCGTCGTGAGCCGATGCATGATGTGGTACGTCGCACACTTAGCAAATCTAGTGCCTCCTCGGAGGCCTTGAACAACTGAACGAAGTGGAGCGAATGGCTCCGAATATGTACCAGATTGCCTCAAACACCTTGCCGCCACGCACTGCATCAACTCCAGCCCCAGCACCTCGGCTGGGAAGTCAAGCCTCATAGCCGATCTGCCCACCATCAGCCATCCTATGGTGTCGTAGAACTGGCTGGTATCCAGCAAGCCGTTGCCCAGCTGAACATGGAGCCGAGCTGCGAGCTCTTCGTCGATAGCTCGCAAGAAAACTTCTCTCACTGCTGAATTTCCTCTGATGGCTGCGTCCCAATGAGCTTCGCATTCAGAGGTCCACTGCTTCACATATGGTTCACGTGCCTGCGACCACACCCTTGACAGGTGTGGAAGCAGGCCTATAATTCTGTCTCCTTTCACCTGCTTTGGAAGAAGAGTTCCGATGGTGAGCAAGACTTGGTGTGGCCAGGACTGCGTGGCCTCGCACACACTGGGTAAGGTCGACAGCTCCTGCAAGGCCTCATCGGGTAGGCGAAGCTGGTCGTTCGAGCTGAGGCGATCCACCCCCATCGCCGCCGATGCCTTGATGGACTTCAAGGCTTCTCGCAAGTCGGTGACTGTCAGCGGGGGCAGGGACTCGTACCTCACCCGTTCTCGAATGTCATCAAACAACTGCTCTAAGCCCTCAATCTCGATGCTGGACCCGTTGGCTGATAAGAATGATGGTGCCCAGATCTTCTCCCACTCATGACTCTTGTGATCCAAGACGTCCTTTGGATGCAAGATCGGTTTGCCGTCAACTACAACTTCCTTGGCGTCTGGCACCGGTTCCTTCAACTTTTTATAGAGAATGCCTAACGCTGGTGCCGTCTCGGCCCATTCTCTGAACTCTCCCATGGCCTGTCCAATAGCACGTCGTTGACTGCGAGCCGCTAGCTTCTCGATGGCCTGGGAGCTGACGTCCAAGGTGGCCAGCGTGCTACTGCGCATATGACCAAGGAGGTAATGCCAATAATCCCAAGAGAAACTGTCTGTGTGTCGAATGATCCCGGCAGCTCTCTCTGGGATGTCCTCCAAAAGTCGTCGGCCTGAGTCAAGAAGGATATTTAACTGCTTCTCACCTCCTGCCCGTCGGAGGTGTCGTGTGATACTGCTAATGACTGTACTGGCACGCGTCCACCAACTGCAGACTCGGTCTCGTAGTGGTGCAATGCGTGACGGAGTGCCTTGGCGAACAGTCGATACTTGAAACTGGGGTGCCACACTGCGGGACGCTCCAGTGAAAGCCTGCTTATGATGAGTGTATATGGAAACCTCGACTGTGCGAATCCAACTGGCGTACAAGGCGCTCAACGCAGCCGAATCGCTTGAGCCGAGGTGGTAGGCTATGGTGCCAGCAATGGCGGGAGCGGGAGGGCACGAAGAGACAGGAGTGAACCCGACGCTCGACCTCTGCTCAATCCAAGTACTGCTGGGAATGTGCAAATCAGGTTGCCACGCTTGCGTGTCGGACGGCTCCTCGGAAGACGACCCCTGAGCGGCTGGGTTCGGGGAACTAGGCTCACGCGGGACCGAATTAACTTCCACTGACTGTCCGACTGTGTGACACGGATCAGGGGCGGCAGAGGGGGGCGGCGCGGCGGGTCTGAAAACGGTCTCGTCCGCCCACGGGTCGTCCTCCGAGCAGCCCTCCCAGTCGTCGCCTGAGCAGTCGGGTTCACCTCCTTCACAGAAGTTGGCGTCCGCGTCGCTGAGGGCCGAAAGGGGAGCAAGCGAGGAGGGATCGAGACCAGACCCTGAACCGCGATTATCTTCCGCCTCCTTCTCCTCGAGCCCGAGCCCCTGACCAAACCAAGATTTGAAACGCTCGTCCCGAACCTGCTTGGCCTCCAACCTTGAAAACGCCCTCTTGGCCTTGGCCACGCTGGCCTTGGACCCTGGGGTCGCCAGACGGAGGGGCTTGCAGACAAACGGAAGCTGAGCAGGAAGGTCAAGATACCTAGTGTACAATTGTGCACCTTCTGAGACGAGTTCGATGCTGAGACCGATGTGAGGTTTCCATGGCACGGCGACAACTGGCAACACGTGGCGTACATATGCGCGTGCAGCATGGCTCACAATGAGAAAATCAAGATGGCTGGGCGTTTTACCTCCACCTGGTGTGCATGTGTACTGCGCATCAGAGCACACAATCTGGCCGCCAACACGCTCAAGCCATCCCGAGCGCATGATACTGTCTGGTGAAAGGTTCCAGTCGGCTGCTACGATCCAGGGAATCTGTAAAGATCGGAGCAGGCAACCGAGCTTCCTGAAACGCACAACATTCGAATCTCGAAATCCTATGCCTGAATGGCCGTAAAAGCTGAAAATGGCCAGGGAGAACCCCCTCATGTGAACGATGCACGGCACGAACCCATCGTACATGTTGCCTCGCTCAGCACGGAGGCCACCTGCAGCTTGAGCTTCAGACAGATATTGAACTGGTCGGTGGTTGCGGGCGAGGAGCCACTCTCCCCCTTCGTTGCTAGGACTGTCCATCTGCTCGTCTGGCTTGATCCACTTGGACTTCGGCCGAGCAGCATTGGCGAAAAAATTCAGCGAGGCTTGTCGAGCGCGTGAGGACCACTTGCTCAAGCCTTGCTTCCCCACGTGTGTCTCACACACTGCTAGAAGGTCGTGGCTGGACGATAAGGCTGATAGGAAGTGCCAGGCCTTGTCGCCCATGCAGGTGACGTTCGAGAAGAACATCCTGGTCGAAGTTGTCGTGCCAGTAGACACACTGGCCCCCCCTTGCTGCTGATTCGCCGCAACAGCGTCGGCACTTGCGGAATCTAGTCAAGAGCTGCCGACACCAGCAGCGCCGCTGCCCCCTGGTGGCTTGGCTGCAGCCTTCGGGGCAGCAGCAGCAGCACCTTTGCCTGCTGCCTTGGCCGCGGCCGCCGCCTGGAAGCGCTCCTGCGACAGCCTCTCGGCCTCGGCCTGGATCTCCGCCTCCGACGGCGGCTGCGCGTGGCCTGTGGCCGCGGCCTCGGCAGCACCAGCTGGCTGCGCACCGCCCGAGGGGCCGCTGCCCGAGGCACCGCTGCCGCCGCCGTTGTCGGTGGACTCGCCCTCGTTGGTCTTCCGCTTTTTCTTCATCCTGTCTAGGACGTCGGCCTCGGCCTTGGCCACCTTGTCTAAGAAATTATTGAGCTCCGCGTCTTTGGACTCGAAACTCTGCTTCCACATCTCCAGCTCTGACTTGAACTGACGTAGAGCCTGCTTGTCAGACTCCTCCCACTCCCACTCCTCGAACTTGTCGAACACCTCTGGGTCCATCTGAATGCTGATGGTGGGCGTCTGGCCGACGCCATTGCCCTGCTGCGCAACCTCGGGACCGCGGACCCCCTCCGCCTTGGCCAGGGCGGTGGCGGCGTCCTTCTTGGCCCTCTCGGCGAGCGCCAGCTCTTTGGCCGCGCTCTGCTCCTTGGCCTCGGCGGCCTGGGGCTGGGAGCGCAGCCCCAGCACCTGCGACACCAGCTGCTCGTGCCTGTGGCTGGCAGCCCTCCAAGCTCCGTCGGCTCGCTTGACCGACTCCGCTGCCGACTCGTGGGAGGCAACGGGGAGCGTGGCGAGGCGGCTGCGCTGGGCCGCGAGTGCCGTCTTCATCTCCTCATCCTGCGCCGTGTGCAGGGCCTTCTCCAAGAGCTCGTCCAGCTGCGCTGCGGCCTGACCCTTGTTCTTGCGTCCCTGGCCGCGAGAACGATTGCTGCCCACACTGCTGTTCTCCCAATCAGACTCATCCTCGAAGCGCACCTGACGAGGCCCGTGGGGTTTGAACAGCTTCTTGATCAGGTGATTGCAGCTCGGACATTGCATGCTATTGGAGCGAAGCTTGTCGTTGTACTCGCACTTCTGGCAATTGCCGCAACGTGTCCATGGCCTGGCACGCGGCGGAGTCATCATCCCTGCTTTCGCGAACGCCTGCAAAAGTGTCTGGATTGCAGGCGAACGCACTCAAGCACCACTCTGAGGTACAGGGAAGGACTCGGGAACGGGTGTGC
>CAUYUJ010001088.1:0-15000 GCA_963575745.1 Prorocentrum cordatum
TGGAAGGAAAAAACTCGTGTAACATAAGCGTTGCCTCGTTCTTGAAACGGGAAGCCGACGTGTTAAAACAAGACGGCATCCGCCAGACATGCTCTAAAAAGATGTCGTGCTGCAACACACCACGGGTTCTCAGAACATTCTATTGGTGGGCCAATAGCCTACAGCCAAGCCAGCCAAGACGCGTTGCCACTGCTTGAGCGCCGTCTGCGCCTCCCTCCGCTAGCCGCTTCCCAGATGGGGTCCGACTAGATGGGGTCGGGGAGATCGCGCCGCACCGACGATACACCGGCGATGCACCGGCAACGGCGACGTTGACGATCCACATGAGCCGCATCGGCGATGCACCGCGATCCTGCAGACAGCCCCGCACGGAAAGCCTCTGCGCAGAGGCTGGAGTCGACTCGCAGCTGGAGTCGGGGATCTGTGAACGGGCGCCAGAGTCGTAGAAATGGTAGCTGGGGTCGGCGGACAGGTGGGGCCCAGACCCAGACCCCCGACATCATTGAAGGGGCCCAGAGACACACAAAGAAATACACACAAATCCCAGGATTCCCTATATTTTCCTATAGTTTCTGGGTTTTTGTCTTCCCCCCACTTCCGATATTTTCCTATATTTTCCTGGGAATCGACGATTGATTGTGTCTGTGTGTTTATTCCCCTCCTGAATCATGATTTCATGACGTCGATCCCCAGAGGTCTGGAGCCATCCCCGGGGACCGAGTTTCAACATCCCGAGTCGTGCCTTGACGGCCCCAGGCCAGAGCACGGTGAGGGCCCCCAGAGGCCGACGACAGCAAAAAAACCCTCCCCGCCTGATTCTTTCGTGCCTCGAGGGGGCCCGGGCAAGTCGGCGATCGCCCTCGACCCTCCGAACCCCATGCTGCTTCGACCCCACCTGACCGACCATTCAAAAACGGGTCTTGCGCCAGGCGACGCTGCGACCTTGCGCCGCAGCGCACGCGGGCCGCCGGCGCGGCACGCCACCTTGGAAGCGAGGGCGCCTCACGCTTGACCTGGCGCGGGCAGCTTGCGCGCCAGTGTCGGCGCAGACGACCCCGATTTTTTGCGTCGCCTACTCGAAATCCCTTACTAGTCGACCCCCCCCCGAAAAACCGGGCCCCAACTTCAACGGCGATCTGATTGTCCGGATCCCCCTGTCAACGGGGGGCCCGAATATTCCAGACCCCTTCTTGGCTTCGGTTGAAAGCAGACGCCCTAATAAACCGGACCCCTCCGCTTCCAACAAAGGCGCCTTAAAAAACCGGACCTGGGGGACGATCAGTAAGGGAGTTCGAGCACCCGGGAGTCGTGGTTGCGCGGGGGCGGGGGCGGCCAAGAGGGAGGCGTCCAAGAGGGGGGGGCCGCAAACCATGACCGGCGGCATGTGCGCGGCCCAGGAAGGGGGTCCTGCGGACGCGATGAAATGAGAAGAGACGCCATGAAATCCGAGGAAATATCATGGCCGGATATCCCCCCCCCTACTCTTACCTTCCAGAGTGCCAAAACATAGCACTCAGGACCTATGACCCTATCTGGACTGCCTCAAACCTCGACAGGAATTAGAACGTCGACGTCCTGGTGCCATGTCTTAGTCCTCCTGGAAGGTCAGGGCAGTCATCACCCCCTTCGTGGCCGCCCCCGAGCGGGGGCGGGCGAGCGGCGGCGCCAACTGCCCGGTCATGCCATACTTGGCGCCCGGGACGCCGATCTCCATGGCGGGCGGCCGGGGGGGCGGGCGACGAGCCCGGACGCCCCAGCGCCGTTGATGGGCCTGCTCTCCACCACCACCACCACCATAAGTTGGAGGGGGAGGGAGTCCTCCGCCTCTTCCTCGTCCTCCTCGTCCTCCTCCTCGTCGTCCTCCTCAACCGCCTCCTCCAACCTATGGTGGTGGTGGTGGAAAACAGGCACATCAGCCGTGGCTGTCGCCCAGCACGAGCGGCGACCCCTGACACTCCGAACAAAAATCGGAGCGGCCCGTTTCCGGGGGGCTCTCAACGAGCCCCTGGACCGTCAACAAAACGGCTCGGGAGGACGAGCCAAAAACGGTCCCAGGGAAGTCGTCCAGACAACCCGTGGGGCCCACGCAGCACCGACAGAAGTGGAGCGCCGGATGGCCCGACGCCGCGACTGTCCCTGAGACGCTGGCGTGCCACCTTTTTCGAGACGGGCGTGCTTCCTCAGGTGTCGGGCCCCCGGGACCCTCACGGATCGGCCTGGCCCGAAGGATGGCGCAGAAAGGTAGGGGCGGGCTCCAATGGTACTCTTCACGCTGCTTCTATGATGTCGCGCCGTCGGGTCTCGAAGATCACGAGCGGCGTACAGATCCGTATCCGCGACCTCGCGGTCAGGAGTCCGGATGCGCGGTCGCACGGACACTTCCCGCGCGGGACATCCGCGAACAAAAACGCCCCATGTCCGCGGAGTCGCGGCGTCTCTGGACCCCTTCCCCGAGGCCATCCCGCGCCGCTTTTGACAGTCCTCAGAGGCACGAGGGAAAACATAAACATAAACTGTCGGAGATCTCTTGGAACTGCGCTGGAACAGCGCCAGAGGCGCCTGCAGGGGGGTGGCCCAGCGCCAATCCAAAGATTTCGCGCGGAGCTCCGAACGTTAATGTTTATGCAGTTCGCGCGTGTATCGTGTGTGTGTGTGCGCGCGTGTGTGTGTGTGTGTGTGTGTGTGTGTGTGTGTGTGTGTGTGTGTGTGTGTGTGTGTGTGTGTCGGGTCCCCACGCCGCGTGACCTGGGCCGGCCGGCCGCGCGCGTCTCTCCGCACGACTTTCTGCGCCGCGCCGCCGCGCCCTTGTTGGTTGGGCGCGACACCAAACGCGTGTGTGTGTGTGTGTGTGTGTGTGTGTGTGTGTGTGTGTGTGTGTGTGTGTGTGTGTGTGTGTGTGTGTGTGTGTGTGTGTGTGTGTGCTGCGTGTGTGTGCGTGTGCGTGTGTGTGCGTGTGTGTGTGTGTGTGTCTGTGTGTGTGCGTGCGTGCGTGCGTGCGTGCGTGCGTGCGTGCGTGCGTGCGTGCGTGCGTGCGTGCGTGTGTGTGTATCGTGTGTGTGTGTGTGTTTGTGCTTGTGTTTGTGTGTGCTTATGCTTGTGTTTGTGTGTGCTTATGTTTGTGATCGTGAGTGTGCGTGTGTGCGTGTGCGTTTGTCAGTGTGTGTATCGTGTGTGTGTAGGTGTGGGTGTGTGTTTGTATTGCTTGTTGTGTTGCCCCTCCTTCGGCCGCCCCCTCCCCCCGCTCCTCCTCTTGCATGGTGGCACAATTCGCTCTCACGGCACCCCCCGTGTAGGCATCCCATCGCCAGCGCAGACGTCCCCCGCCTAGCCGCCGACGCACAAAGTGTGTGCTGCTTGCCCCTAGCCCAATGGCAACCAGCTGTCGTCTTCGAAAAACTGCGAAAAGCCTAGGGACCCCCGACGCAATGACTCCTCATGACGTCGACCCCCAAGGAGGTCTCGACCCTCCCCGGCACTGGTGTCTCCTCCTGAGTCGTTTTTGTTGGGCGGCCCCCAGGCCCTGTGAATGCCTCCCGAGGCCGACAATAGCGAACAACCTTCCGTCATGACTTCTTCGTGACTCCAGGAGGCCATCCCTGACCTTCCAGGAGGACCAAGAAAAAGCACCAGGACGTCGACGTTCTGATTCCTGTCGAGGTTTGAGGCAATCCAGATAGGGTGTTATAGGTCTGGAGTGCCAGTCTTTCGCACTCTGGAGGGTCAGGGATGGGGACCTTTCATCGTGCCCTATGTTCTGTTGCATCCTCGGGGAACCTTGTCTGTCCAACCGCGGCCCTATCCGCGTCGAATCCGTGTCGGATCCGTGTCGGACTCGTCGGATCCGTGTCGAATCGGTGTCGAATCCACGTTGAATCCACGCCAAATCCACGTCGAGTCTGCATCGAGCCCGCGTCGGGCACCAGAAAAGATATGTATTTTGGGGACAGGCGAGGTCCCCCGAAGGTGCAACGTAACCTCTCATCGTGCCCTGTGCTCCCGGCGCGAGGGGGTCCGGGAGCGCGGCGCGTGGCGGGCGCGGTGGCGCGCGTGCCGGCAGCAGCTCGGGCGGCCTTCTCGGCGCGGGAGGCGCGGCCCGCTGGCGCGCGCAGCGCGCGCGAACGCGGCAGGGCACGCGCGGAGAGGCCGAGGACGACGCCACCTCCAGGCCTGAGCACTGGGTGGTGGCGCAGCCACGACGCGAGGTGCTCCACAGGCTTCGGCTCGGCCTTTGGGCGAGGAGGAGGCGGAGGAGGAGTAGAAGGAGGAGGAGGAAGAGGAGGAGGAGCACGAGGAGGAGGAGGAGGAGGAGGAGGAGCACGAGGAGGAGGAGGAGGTGGAGCACGAGGAGGAGGAGGAGGAGGAGGAGGAGGAGGAGGAGGAAGAAGAAGGGCCCTCGCATAGCCCCAGGGCCGTCCAGCAGAAACCCCATGTCTGGAATCGCAGGGTGCCATCGAATCGGCAACGGATCGGATCGCCAGCGACGGGGGCTCTCGGGCCCCGACTGGCCACCCGCGGGCGGTTGTGGCCGATGCTCTCCCCCTGTGCCTACCCCCCCTGGACGGTGCCCCCTGCCTTTCGCGTCATCACTTGGCCCTCAGGTGGCCGCCTGGGACGATCCAGGCACCCCCGGCACGGCCTCGGCGAGGCGCAGCGGATGGGGTCCCCCCCGAGGCTGGAACGCCGCCGAGAAAAACCTACGAGACCGACCGACGCCCGCCGAGCAAGCGCGCGCGCACACGTCGGAGAACAACTACTGACCCCAACATGAATTTTCGGCGCTCCGCGCGGATTTCTTGGATCGGATCGGCGCTGGGCCCCCCTGGCGGCGCCTCCGGCGCCGCCCCTGGCGCGCTCCGCGCGCCAGGGAGAGGGGCCCAACGCAGATCCGAGAAACCCGCGCGGACCTCTAACAGTTCATGTTAATTCTATCATTATAGAGCCTACAAAAGCGGGAGTCACGGCGGGCCCCCAGGGTGAAGCTTGCACGCAGATGTTGCAACCAGTGGGTGTTAAGGATGCTTCCTCGACGAGGGTCTGTACCAATCGACTGCTATGTTTCTTGTGGGCATCGTGGCATCCCTTTGAGGTACAGGTGGTCGTCGGAGCCCGAAGAGAGCCTTCGGAGGTCCATGAGCCACAAAGTGCGAGAGGGGTATGCCGAATCGAAGCTCTCCTGAAACGTCTGAGGGGTCAGCTGAGGGCCCCTGGGAGTCCAGGAGGCACGACGTGCGTCAGGCGTGCGGCGAATCGAGGCTCACTTTAGCCTTCTCAAGGGCGGCTCGCCCCTGGAGGTCCCCGGGGCACGAAATGCGTGAGGAATGTGCCAAACTGATCGCCCAAGGAGAAATCTTTGGGGCCAGCCGAGCTCCCATGATGCACCAAAGGCATGCGCGGTATGCCGGATTGAGACTCCTAGGGGAGTTGGTATCCGAGTGTCGCATATTTTACGCGTATCAAAGCCTATGGGCGTAGGAAATGCGTGAGTTGTGCGCCAGGACGAAGCTCTCGCAGCTCTGAAAGAGCATCTCACTAATTTTTCCCATGTCCCTGGGGCTTTGATCCGCGTGGGCCTGTGGAGATCCGAGATTTGGCCAGCGATTTCGACACTTCCAATTTCCGAGGATGTCTCATGCGAAATTTTCTTCTGTAGCATCAGACGTCGTAAGCTAGAACCTCCAGCACCTCGATTCTTCGAGAGACGTCTCAGACGACACTGGCTTTTTTGGAGAATCCCTGAAAACGGCTTGCGGTCGAACGGCTCCGGCCAGCGGATTGCGCGAGGCCCCTATTAGCATGCCTTGCAGATGCTTTCTCGCCATCCTTCTTCTCACCATCACCTCCTCATCTATATTCGAGAACGGCGCAAATGCACCTTGCCATGCCTAGACTCGGCTCAGGCCCCGCTCCAACGCGGTTTTGGTGCATAGTTCGTTCGTCTCTGGACGTCGGGAAATGTTGCACCGTGCCATTCCTGGGTCAAGGGAGGAAAAACCACTCAGACGGGACAATTGGCGTCTACTGAACGGCCGTGGGCGTTTACTAAGCACTCAACAGCCCTGTTTGACTCCTTCTCTGGATGCGTTTGCGAGACGGCTCCGCGCGTCGGGGAGGCTCTTCTCGGGGTGGACTTCCTTCCCCCTGCTGGGTCGAGCATCGACGGCGCTGCGAGGCGGCGCCAGCGCGGCACGGTGCGCGCGCGCGTCGCCCGCGGACCCCCTCTCGGGGGGAGGGCAGGCACGACCCGTCGGGGGCCGGCGGGGGGCCCGCCGCCGCGCGCGCCCGTGGGGCGGGAGGCACGGCGGGCCTCCCCCGGGGCGGATGGTCGAGCTTGCAATCAACGCGCGCGTCAGGGATACTGCCTCGACGCGGGTCGGCGCCAGTCGTTGGGGCCATGTCGGCGTCCCGCGGGGGGTGTACTGTTCAGAGCGCCCTCCGGGGCGGAGGGTCGAGTTTGCAATCAGTGGGTGTTGGGGCTACTGCCTCGACGCGGGTCGGCACCAATCGCCGGGGCCGCGTTGGCGCCCCGCGGAAGGGGGGTACTGTTCAGAGCGCCCTCCGGGGCGGATGGTCGAGTTTGCAATCAGCGGGTGTTAGGGCCACTGCCTCGACGCGGGTCGGCCCCAATCGCTGGGGCCATGCCGTGGGGGGGGGTAATGTTCAGAGCGCCCTCCGGGGCAGAGGGTCGAGGAGGTCTCAAGCGAGGCGGCCACTGCGGAGGCCCATCTATCGAGGCGGTCCGTCGCGAAGCTGCCATGCCTGACACTCCGAGTCCTCGCCGAAGCCGCGTTGTCGAGGACGTCTCGAACGAAGCGGCCGCTGTTTCGATCCAGAGTCCCCCCTCCGAAGCCGCTGTGTCGAGGACGCCCCGAGCGAAACGCTCCTTGAGGCCACGGGGGCAGGCTTCACTTGCCACGTCACGCCCCCTGGGCCACGAGAGGAGAGCGCCCATCGTCCGCAGTGCTGCGTCTGCCAGGAGCCTCGAAACGCACGTCACCCGCACGTCTTCCGTGCGCCGGGAGCCCCGGGAGCGCAGGCCGCGTGCGGTCGCCCGGGTCCAGAGGAGAGACGCGAGGTGCGGCTGCCCTGGGGAGTGCGCGACGCCGCTCTCGGCATGCCACCTCCTGCGTGCCGTCCCGCGCTCCTCCCGTCCTCCTGCATCTCGTGGTGGGCTTGTTTTCCACCACCACCACCGCAAGTAGGAGAGGGGGTCCTCCTCCTCCTCCTCCTCCTCCTCCTCCTCCTCCTACCCCTCTTTTTCCAACTCCTCCTCATCCTCCGCCTCCTTCCCCCTCCAACTTATGGTGGTGGTGGGAAATATGGCCATCATCTCTTCACCTGCCCTCGGATGCTGCATCACGGCCAGGGCTTGCAGGGGGCCTGCCGAATGTCATCGCTTCGCTCGCTCCGCCAGCCCGTATACTGCACCACTGCTGCTGTCTGCCGTGGCGGGCGAGAGGGGGGATCGGGACTCGATGGAGGAGCAGGAGGAGGCCTCTCGACGGCTTCTCTGGGGTTGCTGTGGGGACAACACTGGGTCGCAGACAGGAGCGCCTCTTTGGAAGGCTTCTTGGGGTGTCTTGGGAAGACTCGCAGGGGGCTCTTGGCGGCATTTTTGTGACCCCCCGGGGCCTCCTGGGGGTCCCGTGGGGCATCCTTTTGGGCTTCTGGGGGCCTCCTGAGGGCTTCTTGGAGGCCTGTTGGCGGTCTGGGGGGCCAACTTTCGGGGAAGGCTCGATGTCTGTTCGGGATCCCCCTCTTGGGGATGGGGAGGCCTCTTTGGCCGTTTTGGGCCCTTCTTCGGCCGTCTTGTCCTCTGAGCCCTCTTGGGTCGTCCTGAGCGGTCGAAAGCTTGAAAAGGCGGTGACGCCAAAATCATCCAAAATTGAACAACATGTTGCCTCTTCGGACCCTCTCGGGTCCTCTTGGAGCCCTCCTGGAGCGTCTTGGGCGCCTCCCGGGCCGTCTTGAAACCAACTTGGGCCATCTTGGAACGCTCTTGGCCTGAGGCCGTTGGGCCTGCCTCCTCTTTGGCGCCTCATGTCGGCGCTCCTGATGCGCTCCGGGGGGTCTCAGGGCAACGCCCAGGAATTCCGGCATCCGTGACCCAGAGCTGCCAGGGACCTGCCTGGTTACTTTTCGTCCAGGGACCCCCAGGGCCCCAGGGGCCGCCACGCGCGCGCTCGCGAACTCGAGACATTCTAAAACTCTTACCACAAATTTTAGCACGCCTCTGGCCCGTTGGGCCGGCGAACCTGTTCCCCGAACGCAGGCCGCGACGCCCCCTGCGCCTATTTCCCCCAAACGTTGACCCCTGGCTTTCGGGTCACACCTCGTCTCCCCGGCGGCCGCTCGGGAAAGTTCATGTCCATGTCATTACTTTCGGCGGCGAATCCAGGGCCCAGGGGGAAGTGAGAAGGAGAAGGCCTTCTCAGAAGGCTGGGAAGTCCACCGGCCTTCTCAGAAGCTTCCTGCGCCCCCCCCGAGGACACTGGGAAAACCTCCCTGAGGGCGCGAGGACCTCTGGGAACCCCCGCCGCCTTCAGGGAAGGCCATCTCCTCCTCGCTTCCCCCCCTCGCTCGCCGCCGAAGCCGCCCCTCGGAGCACGTCGTCGGAGCTCTGGGCCCCGCGCCCCGCGCACGGATCCCCGGGGAGGGGGACACCAGGGAGAAGCGGCGGGATTGAAGCAGAGCACGTCCCTCCTCCCTCCTCCTCCTCCTCCCTCCTCCCTCCTCCTCCTCCTCCTCCTCCTCCTCCTCGCCGTCCTCGCCGTCAACGTCCCCGAGCGCAGGCCGCCCCACCCCCATGCGCGGCCTGCTGGCCATCGCTCGGACGGCCACCTCCCGAACTCGTGCGTGCGTACTTCCCCCACGATGCTCCAGGATGCTCCGCGAGGGTCCCCGCCGAGAAGACGTGCACACGTCCGAGCGATGCCCAGGTTGAACAGGGACCGGCCGTCCGGCATTCCTGCAGGCCTACCACGAAATGTTCCTAGAACCCACCAATGTTCTCATAACAAACCCGATGTTCTCAGAACATGAGCCCGATGTGTTAGAACGAGACGGCCCCAGCCAGCAAGGTTCTGAGATCACTTCGTGGAAGCCACAACATTGATTGGTGGGCCTACCGGTACGCCAGGACGCTCCGCCACTGCCTGACTTGATGGCATCCTTGGCTCCGCCCATCGTAGCCAGAGAGACAGTCGGGGCCCCAGTGTCCAGGGTGGCCCCGGACCTCCTCCAAGAAACGGCCCCCCCCCGCCCACGGGAGGAGGAAGATGGAGGAGGAGGAGGAGGAGGAGGAGGAGGAGGAGGAGGAGGAGGAGGAGGAGGAGGAGGAGGAGAGGAGAGGGAGGAGGAGGAAGAGGAGGAGAAGGAGGAGGAGGAGGAGAAGGAGGAGAGGGAGAAGGAGGAGGAGGAGGAGGAGGAGGAGGAGGAACAGGAACAGGAGGAGGAGGAGGAGGACCCAGGACGCTTCGCCACTGCTTGAGCCCAGGGGCCGCCCCGCGCCCCCCGAGCGCGGCGCGGCGGGGGGCCGCGTCCGCCGGCGCCGGCGCCGGCTCCGGCGGCGGCGGCGGGCTCGGCGCTCTCGGCGGGTCGGGGCGGTCGGGGCTCGGCTCCTCGGTCTGCAGGCGTCGAGGGGCAACAGCAGGCGAGGCCCCGCACACGCACTGCTACACTTGTGCGCCAACCGTTGCGTGTGCTCGCGAACACGTGACGAAGTCATCTCTAGAGAATGTCAGAATCGCGCATACAGTCCAAAGTAGAGCTAGTCCCCTCCCCGGGGGCAACAGCAGCAGCACAGGGGCCCAGGGGAACAAGCGGGGAAAACGGGTACGAGCGCCAGGGTTCCCAAGCGCGTCCTGTCATGTGTTTTGGGATGCTCGTCTGCCCCATCCACTTCCCACCGGCTCCCGGACCTCGACAGCGGTCACCTGTGCCTGTGTCTATCTTACCACCTGCGACAGCGAGGGGACTGGCACACGGAGGGGACATCGGCGCGGTATCGGCGATACCTCGCCGACTGATTTGCGGTGGGGCCCTGGCAGCGAAGCCGCACGTTCCCAAACACGGTGGGGTTCTCGGACCTCTGTCCGCATCAATGTGCGATTGGGAATCGATGCGCCCCTCCCTGAGCCAACCTATCCCCCTTTCGTTGCCCCCGAGGCGAAGGGCCACAGCTGGGAGGCAGCTGACGGGAGGCCTTCGGAAGAGCGGCGCAAAGCTACTACGTAAGCCCGACTCGATGCTCCGCGGCGCGTGTTATCGCTGGGCTCGGGTGGGCAAGGGCCATCAGGGAAACGATCCGCGGAGGCTCCTGGGAGGCCTAAGCAAGAGCGCAGCAGGGCTAGTAGGCCCCATTCATCGAATCGGGCTCAATATCAAGGAACAAGTAATAGCATACACAGAAATTTCGAAGGTCCGCCCGGATTTCTCGGATCGGCGCTGGAGCCCCCTGGCGGCACCTCCAGCGGCGCCCCTGGCGCGCTGTGCGCGCCAAGAGAGGAATCCAGCGCTTCTCCAGGAAATCAGCGCGGACATCCGAAAGTTCAAGTCTATGCAATGTGTTACTCCTCGATGTCAAGCCCGATTCGATGCAATGTGTTACTCCCGATACCAAGCGAAAACACACACACACTCACACACACACACACACACACACACACACACACACACACACACACACACACACGTCAGTCAGTCAGTATCGTTTAACCGACCTCGATCCCCACCGCCTTCTCGATCCCTACCATCCCGCCACCCTAGTTTGGGATATGCCCCTCGACGCCCGAGAGGGACAGCCCATACCCCCTATATACGGGTCTAAATCGGCCAATGAGGCCCAGGCCACGCGAATGGGAATAGGGATCGGATAAACGATGCTCAACATGGGGATGCAAACAAAAGCAACAAGGGATACGAGAAACACACACACATCGCCAGCACGATCCGATGTCGATTTCGAACGGCCCGATCCGATTCGATTCCAGTATTCCGACGATCCGATGCAACCCAACGATTGCATGGCAAGGTGCTGGTGTGCATCCTGACGCAAGGGATCTGATTCGATTCTGACTCCGTGCCGATGCAACCCGAGCCGACGCACGCTTCGAGTCGATCCCATTTCCCGATTCGATGCTGATCGATCCTGCCTCCGCGTGGCGGGTTCCCGATGAGCTGGGAGCCCCCTGCAGGATCCTGGCGGCGCGCACGAGCGGGTGGAGGGAGGGGGGAGGGCTTCTTAGCGGGAGGCTGCCTCTTAGAAGGCGCCCGGCCTCACAGCTGCAGACGAGGCCCGCGCCTTCCAAGAAGCACGGGTGCTTCTGAGAAGCCCCCCCCCCTCCCCCCCCACCCCCCTCCGCGCGCGGCCGAGGATCTGCGGCGGCGCGATCCCTGTGACATGGGCCCTGCTCCTGGCCACGCGGGGGGGGGGGGCCTGCAAGTCTTCGGTGTGCCCTTCCAGGCGCGACACACTCCTCGGCGGACCTCCGCGCGGCGAGAAGAGGCGCCTGGGCGAGCTGGGAGACGACGTGGCTTTGTCTGGAACAAGGAAAGGCGACACCAACACCAACAGGGCGAGGAGATGCGAGGAGGCAAGGCGGGGAACTCCCTGGCGGTGTGGCCCCCACCCTCTCGCTCGAGACGTCCCCAGCCTCCAGCTCGGAGAGGCAGCGTGGACCTCCTCGCTGGCGGTGGGCCCCCCGGTGGTGTTGGCATCGCTTCTCCTCCCTCCGACTCTGGAGGAGGAGGTCCGACATGGGATCCTGGAGGCCGCCCCACCCTGACGCAGGGCGGGGCTGCAGGGAGACGGAGCCTCGCGCAGGCCCCAGCACGCTCACAGCGGGGGGGATGGGGGGGGAGACACCTCGAAGAGAGGCCCGCGCCGGGAGGCAGGTGCGGGCAATGTCTATATCCACATCCAGTGCGTCTTGGAGTTTTGGACTCTCTTCCCAAAAAACGTGAGGCGCACTGGATATGGATTATAATCTGCCTCCAAAAAGGCTAGATTGTTATCCATATCCAGTGCGCCTCGGCCTTGCGGCGCCCCTTCCGAGAAAGTCCAAGACGCACTGGATATGGATAGAAATATTGCCCGCAACAGGAGGCAGTTTCGGGGAGGGCGGGTGCAGGGGGAGCCGCACGGAGCCGGGGGGATGTCGGGCTCGGTGGTGAGGTCTGCGTCGGCTTCGCGCGCATGCCCGCATGGGCGTTGATTCGATCGACTCCCCCTCCTTCACCGGGCCCCACCATGGTGCTTGAAATCCGACGCCGTGCCCTCAGCACGTAATGGACTGCTCCAAGGCTCGGGCCAGTAGGTCTTGTAAAATGAGGGCCCAGACAGAAGGGCTTCGAGGTGGTCCTCTGGGGGCTGCGAACGGAGGTTGACAACCAACGAGTCGAACCTACCGTGGGGTCCGTAGGTAGAGGACGATAGTCACACACACACACACACACTCAAGGGGCCCTCGGACACACAAATAGATACACACAAATAAAAGGATTCTCCCATATTGTCCATATTTTTATGATTATTGTCTTCCCCCCACTCCCAATACTTTTCCACACTCTCCTAGGGATCGACGATTAATTGTGGGGTCCGTAGGTAGAGGACGATAGTCACACACACACACTCACACCGGAGACCAGGGCGCCTGCGCACGACCTCACGGAGGCAGCCTGCGCACCACCGTCCGCGCAGACGGCCACGTTCCTTTCTCTGCGTCGCTCACGAGGGACCTGCCCGTTGAGCGGGAACGTACCGTAGACAGAACTACCCTTTCTCCGACCTCGTGCTGCGCCGAACGCAACGGCAGCGTAGGCTACAGACGTATCCACCCCAAAAAGGGGGCCAGCAGGGGCCCATCAAGGGGCGCTAAAGTGCCCCTTGGGGGCCTTGCGAGCCGGTCCAACGAAACCTCCCGCCGCGGCTTCTGTCACGCCGCGAGCACGCGGGGGGACACGCTCAGGTCGGGCCTGTCCCCCACAGAGGGAATTGTGGACGGAAAATGAAAAAAATACAAAAACATGCCCAAGAATGATCAAACATAGTTGAAACAAATCGTCCCGCGACAGCGTTTTGCTAGTTTCGAGTGATTTCGACACGCGGCGCGAGTGGCTAATTTGGCAGGATTCCATGAATTGAGGGATGAAAAAACGACCCTACCCTAGGTTACAAGTGCGCGGTCTGTAAACCTCCTGGGAGCCCCCAGAGCCCAGAGCCGCCAGGACGCGGCACATCACGCAGGGTTTACCCTGTCAGCCCACAGGAGTTTCAGCGCACAGCGCCGCGTAAACCAGGGTAAGGGCGTTTTTTCTGCCCTTGAATGAATGTGTTCGCTGCGCGTGGGCGAGGGGAAACGCTCGGGGGGAAGCCCCAGATGGCGCATCCGCATGCTCCTGGGCGAGTTGGTGGGCTTCCGGGCCCCTGTCGGCAACAAGCCTCGAACTGCGAACCGCCGCACACGTGTGGGGATACTTGTCTGGGAAGAAGCGTGTCCCGAGGGAACCGGGTCCTGGACCCCGGGGCATTCCCCCCAAGAGGGCTTTTCGACCTGAGTCGGTGAGCCTGTGGAGGGCCTCGAGAAGCCCCCCCAAAAAAACGAACAGCAAAAACTCAGGACCCGGTTCCCTCAGGACCCGTTCCATTCTCTGAGGGCCGACGACGCGAACAAAAATGGAACATCGCGAAAAACCATCTCCAGAGCCCTACACCCCCTCGTTCTGCATCATTTTTCAAAAACAGATCGATGTGTTATGATCCCGGGGCCCGAAACCTGGCGAAAGCGCTTGGCTCGAACAAACACCATGACGCCATCGGCATCGCCAAAACATACTCACTTCTACTTCGTAACGCGCGCGCTCAGAAATCCCATAGTGCACGCTCGCTCGCAGGCGCTCTCTGGCCGTACCGCCGGGGTGACCATGTACTACAATATGTTACCGTCGGGGCGTTGCCCCAAGGAACCCAACATAAGGAACGAGGCCCCCTTTGTCCCATAAGTGAAGCTCCGACTTCCCCATGGAGAACTTAAGGAAAGCCCAAGGCAAACTGGGAAACGATCAAGGAACACCGAGCCCCTCCCCAACGAAAAGGGTTCCTTCTCCAGCGCCCCGACGGTACGTTAATGAAGGGGCCCCAGGACACACAAATAAATACACACAAATAAAAGGATTCCCCATATTTTCGCATATTTTCTGGATTTTTGTCTTCCCCCCCACTTCCCATATTTTCCTGGGAATCGACGATTAATTGAGTCTGTGTGTTTTTTCCCCTCCTGAGTTAGGTACGACATGCTCGGCTCGGACGTGCGCCTCCCACGGGGGGGGCGCAGGGCACGAGCCGGTTCTCCCGCGCCCCACGCCAGGATCCCCGGGGAAGCTCGGGAGCAAAAAGCTCCTCCTCCTCCTCCTCCTCCTCCTCCTCCTTTGACGCTGCTCAGCCCGCATTTTCCGGCATGCTGCGCCCATGCATTTATTTTCGATCTCATCTTATTGTTTCAGAAGAGTTGTCGACACGCATTTGGCGCGTCATGGCCTCCTCGTTTGGAGTTGGCTGTGGTGGACGATCGACGGCTCTCGTGCTTTCTTCAACGACGGGATTGAAAGAAAGAACACCGGGGCCGATGCCGCCAAGCCTCCAATTCTCACCGATGCCGATGGGCCCGTCGTCAGATCCTCGAAGACTTTTGGCCTCTTCAGTCCCAGCGCCCCCCATCGACTTCGGCGCCCGGGAGCCCGTTTCTCAGAACAACGCCCGTGACTGGCCCCGCCCCCCCCCCACTTCCCCCCCTCCCACTGGCCATCGCTCGGACGTCCAGTTCCTGTGTTGTTTTCGGTTTCGTGCGTGGTTTTTTCGCCAAATGATCAAGGATGCTCCTCGATGGCCCTCGCCGAAGAAAAAAACGCACACGTCCGAGCGATGCCAAGAGCATCGTCTGAGATCTGGACCCATTGCGAGTTACGCTCGCCTCGCGTGGCTGGCGGCGCGCACAGGGAGAGAGG
>CAUYUJ010001088.1:17500-62222 GCA_963575745.1 Prorocentrum cordatum
GGATTCATGTACGTGTACGTCCTTCTGTCGCTCCTGATGGAACAATCTGTGGGCACCTTGGGGTCAGGGGCACTTCCGGCAACACTGGAACGAGGCCTGCCCCTTCTCTGTCGGCTACACGCAGGAGTGACCCTGGGTAAGAGTAACCTTTGGTGCGCGGCTTTTTGGGGGCCGCGGGGGGACCAAATCTGAGCGCGCAAGCCGCTGCTACTGGTTCGTTTCCAACCATCTGGGGACCCATCTGTCCCCGCACCAAAGGTCACTCCGGCGAAAGGTCACTCTTACGTCTAGTCGACTCTGTCCCCCCCGGGACGCGCCGCCGAAACAGGCTCGCGCCGTGGCGAACCTGCCTCTGGCGCCCCAGAGACCCCGGGGCCCCATGGAGCCGCGTGGTGACGGACCGCGGCGCGACCTCGCCGCGCCGTCCGCCCCCCGCACGGCGCCTGGGCCCCGGGGGGCCGCGCGCCGCCCAGAGCAGCACATCCCTGCGGCGACCTACCAGACCACCCCAACCCAACCCGAAGACCCGAATTTCGGGTTGGGGGGGGGAAGGGTTCCATACGTATTTTTTCAATGTTCCGCACCCCCCCCCCACTGGAAGTGGAGGGCAAATCTGAGCCTTCGGGTTGGGTTGGGGTGGTCTGGTGGGTGGTGATCCCTGCGGCGACCCCGAATCCCCACGTACTCGCCACGCGGCGTGGTCACCACACCGTTTGGGCCCCCCCGAATCACGGCGGGAGGTTTTCGGACGCGTCCGCGGAGATCCCCAGGAGTTGTCCAGCCTCGGGATGCTCTCCTATGGGGGCCACATGCGACCCCTCCCCCTACCCCCCACGATTTCAGGGGGAGGGTGGGGTTCACTTCGCTCGGGAGCTCCCGAACGATGTGAATCCTACCCTCCCCCTCAGAAATCGTGGGGCGTAGGGGTGGGGTTCGCATGTGGCCCCCTATCTCCGGCAGCACTGCTGCGCCTCGCCGAGGGCGTTCCTGGGATGCCCGGATCGTCCCGAGCGGCCTCCGCGCCGGGCCGAAACGGTGTTCTCGAAGACGGATGTGCTCGAGCCGTCGAGAGCTCGCAGCGGATGGGCGTCTGCCTGCGTTCTGCCTCCGGGGGGGGGGGGGGGCCCTCGCCGGGCCTCGGGGCCGCCAGAGAGCGACCCAGGAGGAGAAACGGGTCCCGGGGCAGTGGTCAAGACCCCTGGCGTTCGGTCGGGCATGTCCCTCTACAGGTGGATCTCGGATGGAGAATCAACAAAAAAACATGCATGTGCATGATGTACTCGAGGATGGGCAAAAGAGTATAGTCGACAAATCGCCTGCCTGCGATTTTGTTGGGCTATCTCCTAGATTTTCCTCCTGCCGAGGGCCAGGCCCGAGGGACCTCTGCAGGGGCCCCTGCCGTGGCAAACAAAACAAAAAACACGACCGCCGGGGGGGGGCGAGATCTGCGGCGCCGCCTGGGTCGGGCCACGGCTCTCTCGATGGAGGGCCGCCGCCGGGACCGGCAGCAGGGGCCCCCGGGGGGAGGAGACTGTACCTCCATGGACCTCCTGCTGGTGGCATGGTGCTGGGGCCCAGAACTCTGGAAATACAGTCGGGGCGTTGACCCAAGGAACCCTCAACGAGGAACGGGGCCCCTTTTTCTCATAAGTTAAACATCGATGTCCCATCGGGAAGACCTGAGGCAAACTGTTAAACAATCAAGGAACGCCGAGCCCCTCCCCAACGAAAAGGGTTCCTTCTTCAGCGCCCCGACTGTAGTCGTTTTGAGTATCGTGTGCCCGCGCGGGCTGCCACGAGTGCGTCGTGGACAGGTATCGTGAGAGGTGTCGGTGTCTCAGATCTAACGCTGCCGAGCAGTGCAGCATCGCAAACACAGCACCATATCCCAAGGGGAAGACACGAACCGACAGTGTGTCCCTCCCCCAGGAGACCCCAGACGATCCCGAGGCGCCCAGAGGCCACGCGAGAGGCATCCGAGGAGGCCCCCGAGAAGGCCCAAGAGGCCCGCCCCAGATGCCCCCGAGCCCTCGAAGAGGCCCCCGAGAGGCTTTCCATGAGCCCCTCATGTGGGACGCAGAAGGACGGGTCCTGGTGGTGAGGTCCTGGGGGGCGGGTCCCAGGGGGGGGTCCTGGGGGGGTCCGGGGGGGTCCCGGGGGAGGGGTCCTAGGGTGGACCCGGGGCAGATACGACTCGCGGCAAAACTGCCCCAAGATGCCCCTAAGACGGTCCTCGAGGGCTCCGAATGGCCGAAGTATCGGTCCGAGTCGCCGAAGTGGCCTCCAGACGTCCGAAGAGGCCTCCAATAGAGCTTCCAAGAGTGTCCCAAGGAGCAAAAAATATGGATGTCTCGAAATTCTTTGAAAGATTGCGGCATTCTCGCCTTGTCAGCCTCCCGACGCTCCAAGATAAGCCACAAGCCCCCAAGACCGCCCCAAGATGGCCAAAGAGACCTCCAAGAGAGCCCCAAAACGACCCAAGAGGACCCCAAGACCGACCAAGAGACCTCCAAGACAGCCGAAGATGCCCCCAAGACGGCTCCAAGGAGGAGCGCAGACGGGGGACCCGAACGGACATGTCGAGCCCTCGGTCTGAGAAGCTCTCAGAAGGTCCCCAGAGGTCCCTAAGAAGCCTCCCAAGAAGCCCCCCAAGAAGCCCCAAGAAGCCCCCAAGAGACCCCTATGAAACCCCAACCCTGGAAGACACATCTAACAATCTATGTTGGTTGCTCATTTCCCCAGCGGCAGCTGCATTCGGAAGGACCGCATGGTATCTAACATCCCTCCCTGAATCATAAGTGTTTGACAGCGTTTTAGTACAGAAAATTAGATACGAATGGATATGTTTCAAAACATACTTTTAGATACGATTTCTGTTTTAGTCCGCGCGGTGCCTCACTCCGCTGGACCCACCAGCAGCCCTCGAAAGTGGCGACTGGTTCGCAGATCGCAGCCCCCCAGGGACGGCGAGGTCTCGCTCAGGTCCGCGCGGTGCCTCACTCCGCTGGACCCACCAGCAGCCCTCGAAAGTGGCGACAGTTTCACAAATCGCAGCCCCCCAGGGACGGCGAGGTCTCGCTCAGGTCCGCGCGGTGCCTCACTCCGCTGGACTCACCAGCAGCCCTCGAAAGTGGCGGCAGGTTCACAGATCGCAGCCCCCCAGGGACGGCGAGGTCTCGCTCAAGCCCGCGCGTTGCCTCACTCCGCTGGACCCACCAGCAGCCCTCGAAAGTGGCGACCGTTTCGCAGATCGCGGCCCCCCAGGGACGGCGAGGTCTCGCTCAGGTTCGCGCCGTGCCTCACTCCGCTGGACCCACCAGCAGCCCTCGAAAGTGGCGACAGGTTCGCAGATCGCAGCCCCCCAGGGACGGCGAGGTCTCGCTCAAGTCCGCGCGGTGCCTCACTCCGCTGGACCCCCCAGCCGTCTTCGAAAGTGGCGACAATTTCACAGATCGCAGCCCCCCAGGGACGGCGAGGTCCGCGCGGTGCCTCACTCCGCTGGACACACCAGCAGCCCTCGAAAGTGGCGACAGGTTCGCAGATCGCGGCCCCCCAGGGACGGCGTGGTCTCGCTCAGGTCCGCGCGGTGCCTCACTCCGCTGGACCCACCAGCAGCCCTCGAAAGTGGCGACAGGTTCGCAGATCGCAGCCCCCCAAGGACAGCGAGGTCTCGCTCAGGTCCGCGCGGTGCCTCACTCCGCTGGACCCACCAGCAGCACTCGAAAGTGGCGACCGTTTCGCAGATCGCAGCCCCCCAGGGACGGCGAGGCCTCGCTCAGGTCCGCGCGGTGCCTCACTCCGCTGGACCCATCAGCAGCCCTCGAAAGTGGCGACAATTTCGCAGATCGCAGCCCCCCAGGGACGGCGAGGTCCGCGCGGTGCCTCACTCCGCTGGGCCCACCAGCAGCCCTCGAAAGTGGCAACAGTTTCGCAGATCGCAGCTCCCATCGTCGGCGAATACATGTTTACTTGAAGAACAAATAGATACGGTCCCAAATGTTTAGAGATGCTTGAAACATAGATGCATTCAGATTCGGCGGCGCTCCCGCGCAGGCCGGGGGCGCGCATCTAAAAATAGTGTGTGTGTGTATATGTATATATTGTCGTCGCTGCAGGAAAATAAATACGATGGGCTTCTCGCCTGCGCCAGGGCATGATCGCATCGAAACGCATCTATTATTATTAGATACGTCTTGCAGGGAAGAGGCCCCCACGAGGCTTCCAAGCGGCCCCCAAAAGCTTCCCAAGAGGCCCCCAAACTACCCCAACGAGGCCCCCGAGAACGCTCGTCGTCGTCGTCGTCGCCAGTCAGGGTCGACGGCACCGGCCGTAAGGCCTTTGCAATACACTGTGTATACACTGGTCTTACGGGAGATGACATTCAGGAGGGGGAGAATACACACAGACACAATTCATCGTCGGGTCCCAGGATAAATAAAGGACATTATCCTGGCGAAAGACCCAACCATATGCAATTGTGAGTACCGCAGTTGTGAATATCTTCTTCGGTGGAGCCCCCTTCCGGGGCCACGAAACGTACGAGGGGTGTGCCGAAATGGGTGTGCGGGACGCATGCGGGCACACCCACTGGGGCCTTCGGTGGAGCTCCCTAGGGGACCACAAAACGTGCGAGGGGTCACGAAACGCATGAAGGGTGTGCCGAAATGAGTGTGCGGGACGCATGCGGGCACACCCACTGGGGCCTTCGGCGGAGCTCCCTTTGGGGCCACGAAACGTGTGAAGGGTATGCCGACATGTGTGTGCGGGACGCATGCGGGCGG
Source organism: Prorocentrum cordatum (assembly GCA_963575745.1). Lineage (NCBI taxonomy): Eukaryota > Dinophyceae > Prorocentrales > Prorocentraceae > Prorocentrum > Prorocentrum cordatum. Next base: position 22,282 of record CAUYUJ010001088.1, read on the forward strand.
CAGCACTGGGACCTTCGGTGGAGCCCCTCTACGGGGCCACGGAACGTGCGAGGGGTGTGCCGAAATGGGCGTGCGGGACGCATGCGGGCACACCCATTGGGGCCTTCGGTGGAGCTTCCTATGGGACCACGAAACGTGTGAGGGGTCGCGAAACGCGTGAGGTGTGTGCCGAAATGGATGTGCGGGACGCATGCGGGCACACCCACTGGGGTGTGCCCAAGTGGGTGTGCGTGACGCATGCGGGCGGCAGCACTGGGGCCTTCGGTGGAGCTCCCTATGGGGCCACGAAGCGTGTGAAGGGCATGCCGAAATGGGTGTGCGGGACGCATTCCCTATGGGGCCACGAAGCGCGTGAGGGGTGTGCCGACTTGGGTGTGCGGGACGCATGCGGGCGGCAACATTCTGGTGCCTTCGGTGGAGCTCCCTATGGGGCCACGAAACGTGTGAGGGGTGTACCGAAATGCATGTGCGGGACGCATGCGGGCGGCAGCACTGGGGCCTTCGGCGGAACTCCCTTTGGGGCCGCGAAACGTGTGAGGGGTGTGCCGGCTTGGGTGTGGGTGACGCATGCGGGCGGCAGCACTGGGGCCTTCGGCGGAGCTCCCTATGGGGCCACGAAACGTGTGAGGGGTGTGCCCAATTGTGTGTGGGTGACGCATGCGGGCTGCAGCACTGGGGCCTTCGGCGGAGCTCCCTATGGGGCCACGAAACGTGTGAGGGGTGTGCCGAATTGGGTGTGCGTGACGCATGCGGGCGGCAGCACTGGGGCCTTCGGCGGAGCTCCTATGGGGCCACGAAACGTGTGAGGGGTGTGCCGAATTGGGTGTGGTGACGCATGCGGGCGGCAGCACTGGGGCCTTCGGCGGAGCTCCTATGGGGCCACGAAACGTGTGAGGGGTGTGCCGAATTGGGTGTGGTGACGCATGCGGGCGGCAGCACTGGGGCCTTCGGCGGAGCTCCCTATGGGGCCACGAAACGTGTGAGGGGTGTGCCGAATTGGGTGTGGGTGACGCATGCGGGCGGCAGCACTGGGGCCTTCGGCGGAGCTCCCTATGGGGCCACGAAACGTGTGTGGGGTGTGCCGAATTGTGTGCGGGTGTGCACTGGGGCCTTGTGCACGGCGTGTGGTGTGCACAGCACTGGGCCTTCGGCGGAGCTATGGGGCCACGAACGTGTGAGGGGTGTGCCGAATTGGGTGTGGTGACGCATGCGGGCGGCAGCACTGGGGCCTTCGGCGGAGCTCCTATGGGGCCACGAAACGTGTGAGGGGTGTGCCGAATTGTGTGTGGGTGACGCATGCGGGCGGCAGCACTGGGGCCTTCGGCGGAGCTCCTATGGGGCCACGAAACGTGTGAGGGGTGTGCCGAATTGGGTGTGTGACGCATGTGCACTGGGGCCTTCGCATGGGGCCACGAAACGTGTGCGACGCATGCGGGCGGCTGGGGCCTTCGGCGGAGCTCCCTATGGGGCCACGAAACGTGTGAGGGGTGTGCCGAATTGGGTGTGCGTGACGCATGCGGGCGGCAGCACTGGGGCCTTCGGCGGAGCTCCTATGGGGCCACGAAACGTGTGAGGGGTGTGCCGAATTGGGTGTGGGTGACGCATGCGGGCGGCAGCACTGGGGCCTTCGGCGGAGCTCCTATGGGGCCACGAAACGTGTGAGGGGTGTGCCGAATTGGGTGTGGTGACGCATGCGGGCGGCAGCACTGGGGCCTTCGGCGGAGCTCCCTATGGGGCCACGAAACGTGTGAGGGGTGTGCCGAATTGGGTGTGGGTGACGCATGCGGGCGGCAGCACTGGGGCCTTCGGCGGAGCTCCCTATGGGGCCACGAAAAGGGGTGTGCCGAATTGGGTGTGGGTGACGCATGCGGGCGGCAGCACTGGGGCCTTCGGCGGAGCTCCCTGGGGCCACGAAAGTGTGTGAGGGGTGTGACGAATTGTGTGTGGGTGACGCATGCGGGCGGCAGCACTGGGGCCTTCGGCGGAGCTCCTATGGGGCCACGAAACGTGTGAGGGATGTGCCGAATTGGGTGTGGGTGACGCATGCGGGCGGCAGCACTGAGGCCTTCGGCGGAGCTCCTATGGGGCCACGGACGTGTGAGGGGTGTGCCGAATTGGGTGTGGGTGACGCATGCGGGCGGCAGCACTGGGGCCTTCGGCGGAGCTCCTATGGGGCTACGAAACGCTGTACTGGGTGGGTGAAATGCAGGGAAGAGGGGGAGGATGGAGGAGGAGGGGGAGGAGGAGGAGGAGGAGGAGAGTAGAAGGAGGAGAGGATACGCGGGCCACCGTCTCTTCAAAACGAGGACCCAACACCACAGGATGGTTGGGAAATATTGGAAATACTGGGAATCCTGGGATGTTTGACTATTTTTTTGTGTGTTCAAGGGCCCCTTTCGACATAGCGACCTTACTCGGTGGCTCACGCGGGTCGCCAGCGCGGCATACAATAGTGGAGACGAGGGCGCTTGCGCGCGAGCTTACGCGGGCTGCTTACGCGCCAATGTCGGCGAAAACGACCCCGCTGATTTCTGGGTCGCCCATATGCATCCATGAAACTCCTGACCCACAAGTAGAAGAAGAAAAAACGCCAGGAACAGAAGTGTTTGGCACTCCGACCGGATTTCTTGGATCCGCCCCCGGCCCCTCTCCCTGGCGCGCAGAGCGCGCCAGTGGCGGCACCGGAGGCGCCGTCAGGGGGGGGACCCAGGGAGGATCCAAGAAATCCGCGCGGAGCGCCAACAGTTTCTGTTCATGATTAATTTTCTTCGAGACCCACCAGATCACATCCAAAATCGTCGCCAGCACTCGCTGCTTCTGTTGGCGGCGCGCACAGAGGGGGTAGGGGGAGGGGGGAAGGCTTCTCAGGAGGAGGCTGCTCTGAGAAGGCGCAAGCCCTGCATCTACAGACAAGGCCCGCGCCCTCTAAGAAGCAGGGGTGCTTCTGAGAAGCCGTCCCACCTCCCCCTATCCCCCTTCTGCGCGTGGCTGATTCTGAGGTCGGCGGATTCGCGTAGGCCACTTGAATACAACATGACATCGCAAAAGAAGTCAGCACCGAGTCCTGGGACCCCATCGTGCTGCGTCCTGTCTCGAGCCTGGAAGATCCGTGAGGTTCCTGGGACGCAGAGCTGGGAAAAAACGCAACGCCAGGATCGCTGGGAAGGTATAGTGGGAACTTCTGGGGCCGGAAAAAATGCACCGTTGAATAGGCTCAGGGAAAAACACACAAATAATCAGACACGAATCGTAGGATTCCCCACATGTTCCATATCTTACGAATTGTCAGATTCCCCCACTTCCCGCAATTTCCATATGTTGCTTGAAATAGACGTTTGGTGTCTGTGTGCGGGGAAACGGTACCGATACTGCTACTGCCTGAAACTCGCATGGGGTGCGTTCTGACTAGAATTTCGATGTGAATCCAGCGGTGGCGACGAGAGCCTCCGAGGAGGCACAAAAAAGGAAAACGAGGAAAGGGTAAAGGTATGGGTACCTCTTCCTCCTCTGAATGTGTCTGTTCCTCCTGAAGCGTCGGGTGTCAGGATGGCTCGTTGGGGTCGCTGCCGCAGCGCCAGCCGGGCTGCAGCCCCAAGGGGCGGCCGCGGCTTTCGCTGCGTCGTGGCGGAGCCGAGACATGCAGGAGGACAGGGCGGGCCTGGAGTATCATGCAGCATCGCTGACGCAGCTTGACGGGGAAGGGGCGGGAGGGTAAGGCAGAGGGAAGGAAGGATGGGGGGGAAGAGTCAGGAGATTAGGGTCTCCTCCTCCTCCTCCTCCTCCTCCACCTCCTCCTCCACCTCCTCCTCCTCCTCCTCCTCCTCCTCCATCTCATCCTCCTCCTCCTCATCCTCCTTGTCCTCCTCCTCGTGAGTTCGTCTTCGCGGCTGCTTCTCCCCTGCCGAGATACTTGCCCGCGAGAATGACGCAGGGGTGGGGGCAGAACATCGCAAGAAACGCCCAGGCAGGGAGGGCACACTCGGACCAGACTGTCGACCAGCATCTGGCTCCAGGACGAGCAGCGGTACTGCAGGTTCGTGTCGTGTCGACCCTGGCGTTGGTTCCTGACACTGCGCGGATCGTTCAACCTTGAACGATCGGCCGCTGCCGAAACGTAAGATCGTTCAACACCGACCGACTCTGGGTCGCCGACGCTGGGGTCGCCGACGGTCGAACCGACACGAACCTATACAGAATCGGCACCCGCTCCGCCTCGCCTGTCGTTTGTGGACGATCCCGGAGCCCGGCGAGGGCCCTTGCGAAGGCCGAAAACCACCTGCACACGACAAACAAACACTCCCTGGCCATCGCTCGGACGATCATTTCATGTGTTTTTCTCGGTTTTGTGCGCGGTTTTTCGCCAAATGATCAAGGATGCTCCTCGATGGCCCTCGCCAAGAAAAAAGCATGCACACGTCCGAGCGATGCCAAGAACACGCCCGCCGTGGCTTCTTCAAGACGCGAGCACGTCGGTCTTCGAGCCACACCTCGGGCCTCCGAGGAGGCCGGGCGGGCGAGGGCCCCCGCGAGGGCCGGAAACCGCTGGCGCACGACAGACAGACACGCCCGCCGTGGCTTCTTCTGAGACGCGAGCACGTCGGTCTTCGAGCCACACCTCTGAGGACAGCACAGCCCACCCCCAGCCCCACCCAGGGCACCCACCTCCGACCTGGTGATCCAGGGTGCCCTGGGTGGGGGTGGGGGTGGGTTTTTGGGCCCCGCGGCTCTCACAACCGACCCGCACCCCCACCCCCACCCAGGGCACCACGGATCACCAGGTCGGAGGTGGGTGCCCTGGGTGGGGGTGGGGGTGGGTTGTGCTGTCCTCAACCTCGGGCCTCCTATCAGGCCGGGCGGGACGATGCGGGCATCCCCGGGAGAGCCCTCTCGGCGAGGCGCCGCGCTGCTGGCAGGGAGTCCCGAGGCTGGAAGCCCTCCAGAGGTGTGCGAGGATTGCCCAGCACCTCCCGCCGTGGCTTTTCTCACGACGCGCGCACGTCTGCAAAGCAGGGATTGACCGTCCCAGCAATCCTGCTGGTCTGCCACCAAATTCTTAAGCCGCAAAAATATCCGCAAAACAAAAAACACTGCCCTTGTAACATAAGCCCGCCAGAAATGTTCGAAGAACACTTCGTGCAGACCGCTAACGGTTCTTTGGACATGTTTTGGTGAGCCTACAGGCAAGCCAGGACGCTTCGCCACTGCTTGAGAATGGGGATGCGCTCGCCACGCGCGAGCCCCTGCGGCGGCGCGGCCGCCGCCAGTTGCGCGGTCGCGGTCGGGGGCGCCGAAGGCGGCGGATGGGGAGGACGAGAAGAAAAGGAGGAGGAAGAGGAGGAGGAGGATGAGGAGGAGGACGAGAAGGCGATGCGCGGTGGCTGCGGCGGCGACGCCGGCGGGGGCGCCACGCTCGCGGGATGTGGCGCCTCGGCCGCGCGGCCGCCTGCCGCGCCGGAGCGGATGACCCGCAGCTCGATCTCGCCCTGCGCCTGGCCGAGCGCCTCGCGGCGCGCAGGGTCGTCGCTGTCGTCGTCGTCGTCGTCGTCGTCGTCGTCGCGCAGCCGTTGTGGCCCAGGCCCCGCGCCGCGGCCTGCTGGGGGGCCTCGCCTCCCTATGCGCGGTGGTTGCGAGCGGTCGCGTAGCCTCTTCCAACCTGGGGGTCGTCGTCCAGGGTGGGCGACACCGGCCGTAAGGCCTTAGCAATCTCTCCTTCTCTTTCTCTTTCTCTTATTCTCTCCTTCTCTCTCTGTTATTTTTTTTTTTCTCTCTCTCTCTCTCTCTCTCTCTCTCTCCCTCTATCGATATATACATACACATATGCTCGCCGCCCCCCAGCGCACCACAGTGCACCTTCGATTCCCGCCCGTCGTTTCGCTCACTGTCTCCCCCTCCTCCACCTCATGCTCTTCTCCTCCTCCAGCGAGGAATGCAGCCTCGGGCTGAGGGCGCTGGCCGTGGTACGGTGGAGGTGGAGGGCGCTTCGGTGCCAGACGACATGACCTCCATGAGAGTAATTAGGGTTGGTCTGAATACTGTTGGTCGTATTGATGTTATTGCTGGTCAGAGGAATCGCAGTCATTGTAGTATCAACATGGTTGCCAATAGTGACAGTATTACTCGTGCTAGAAGTATCATTGTTACTGTTACGCTCTTGATTGTGAAGAATTAGCAGTAGGAGTAGTAGAAGTAGAAGTAGAAGTCGTCGTAGTCGTAATTCGTAGTAGTGGTCGTCGTCGTAATAATAGTAGTAGCGGTATTAATAATAATAGTCGCCGTCGTAGTAGTCGTAGTAGTAGTAGTAGTAGTAGTAGTAGTAGTAGTAGGTGGTAGTAGTAGTAGAAATAGTAGTAGTCGTCGTCGTAATCGTAGTAGTGGTAGTAGTAGTAGCAGCAGTAATAGTAGTAGTAGTAGTAGTAGTAGTCGTCGTAGTAGTAGTAGTAGTAGTAGTAGTAGTAGTAGTAGTAGTAGTAGTAGTAGAATTAGTAGTAGTAGTAGTAGTAGTAATATACAGAGTCGTAGTAGTAGTAGTAGTAGTAATAGCAATAGAAGTCGTCGAACTAATAATAGTAGTAACAATCGTAGTAGCGGTTGTGATAGTAAACGTAGTCGCAGTCGCAACCGTAGTCGCAGTAGTAATAGTCGTAGTAGTAGACGTTGCAGTAGGAGTAGTAGTAGTAGTAGTAGTAGTAGTCGTAGTAGTAGTAGTAGTAGTAGTAGCAGTAGTGCTGGAAGTAGTAGTAGTAGTAGCAGCAGTCGTAGTAGTAGTAGGCGTAGTGGTAGTGGTAGTGGTAGTGGTAGTGGTAGTGGTAGTGGTAGTGGTAGTGGTAATAGTAGTAATAGTAGTAGTAGTAGTAGTAGTAGTAGTAGTAGTAGTAGTAGTAGTAGTAGTATCAGTAGAAGTATCAGTGGTAGTAGTAGAAGTAGAAGTATAAGTAGTAGTAGTAGTAGCCATCGATATGTTTACCCACCTCTTTATCGATCTGACCTTATCGATATCACAATATGTCCATCGACCTCATAATCGATCCAATTATAGGTTGCACGAGCGATCTCACGAGCGACCTCACGATCGATCTCACTATCGACTTCACTAACGGATTCACGATGAACCTTCCTATCGTCCTCACTATCGATCCGACTTTCGATCTCACTATCCATCTCGATGTCCATATCACTATTTTTCAAACCATCAACTGATTTAGGTTTTCTCTGGTGTGCATGAATTACATAGAACTCCGCATAGGCACATAAGAGTGAGGGGGCGGTGGGGATGTCGGCAATTTGCGAGACTCTGGAGAAGCCCGCCGCAGACGCCAAACTTTCACAAATTACACAACGAGCCCGCCGCAAACCTATATTTGTTCGTTAAACCAATGTGGGTGGGTCGCAAATAGGTCGCGGGTGGGTCGCTGTTGGGTCGCGGGTGTAGAGGGCAGAAAGTCCACCCCATAATAATCACCCCGACAAGCGAAGCCGTTTAGCAAACGCACACAACAGTGAATCGAAAAAGGGCAGGGCTGTTTGGTGGGTCGCGGGGTGGGTCGCGGGTGCGTCGCGGGGTGGGTCGCGGGTGGGTCGCGGGTGCGTCGCGGATGGGTCGCGGGGTGGGTCGCGGGTGGGTCGCGGAGTGGGTCGCGGGTGAGACACGGGTGGGTCGCGGGTGGCTCGCGGGGTTGGTCGCGGGTGGGTCGCGGGTTGGGTCGCGGGGTTGGTCGCGGGGTCGCGGGGTGGGTCGCGGGTGGGTTGAGGGTGGGTCGCGGGTGGGACGACGACAACAAACAACAGCAACAACAGCAACAACATCAACAACCCAATAACGCAACAAGCTAAATTCTCACAACGGATTCCCTATTCAGCCACGCACCCAGGAACAATGAATGATCGTTCAGCACCCTCTCTTGCATTATTCATAGTAGTTGAGTCTTCGGCTTATTCTTATCATTATGTTTCTTAACCTTTTGGTTCGTATCACCCCTCTTATGTAGAACCCCGCAACTGCGGATAGAGGGGACGGGCGCGGGGTGGGTCACAAGTGCGTCGGATGCAGATCGCCGTTGGGTCGCGGAGTGGGTCGCGGGTGGGTCGCGGGTTGGTCGCGGGTGGGTCGCGGGCGGGTCGCGGGGTGGATCGCGGGTTGGGTCGCGGGTTGGGTCGCGGGTGGGTCGCGGGCCGGGTCGCGACGACAAACCCTCGGTATCCGCCCCCTTCGTCTGCAATCATACCCCCCGTTTGGGGCATGTCTTCCTTACCTGTCACGCGCATGCAGTGCATCCCGAAGAAGAGCCGAAGACAGGGCGGATGGAAGGGGAGGGAGGAGGATGGAGCACGAGAGAAACTAGCAGGAAAGGGGCTGGGAACAGAAAACACGCGGCAAGACCAGACGGGCAGACCGGGCGGGCAGACTCTAGCAGGCGGGTCGGAAGGGCGGGCCCAGGCGGCCAGGTCAAGCAGGCGGGTTGCTGAAGAGTGAGTCTTGCATGAATCGAAAGGGAATCTCGAGCGACAGCGCGACTCTCAAAGAAACAATGAGAAAGGCCACAGCGAGAGCGTGATTCCTGAGTGTCGAGGGCGCGGCGTCTGAATACTTTGAAAGAAGTCCTACACGAGAGCGCGATTCCTGCATACATTGTAAGAGAGTCCCGCGGCGGGCCCCGCGTGAGAGCGCAATTTTTGAAATTAATTGTGAGGGGTATTTTTTTACGACGACATGGGAGCGATTACGGATGAAACTGGTTTCACAGGTGGGGAGTATCCACGTGTGGCGGGTGCGACCGCGCCAGCAACGCCGAAGCCCTGACTGGCACCGCCGTGCCCGCTAAAAGATTAGTGCATTCCTTGCTCGTCGCTGCAGTGTCCAACTGCCTCTTGCCTGCTGATTAGCATGGCCTGTCGCTACAGCGGTGCAGCTCGCATGACGCGGGCTGGCATGCGCTGTGCGTTGGAAGACCCTGAGGGCGGTTCTGAAGTGAGGCCTCGCACTGATCCAAAGCTGAGGTCTTACAGACAAACAAAATCCCGCTATGGCGGGCGACGAGAATGGGGGAGGGAAATGCTCCTCATCTCCTACTCCTCAAGGGTAGCAGGGAAGGGGAAGGAGTAAATAGGAGTCTAACTACGGCTCTGGACGATGGGGGCCTTGGGAGGGACCTCTCGGGGCACATCATGAACATAAAAATTCGGCGCCCTCCTCATCTGCGGCAAGATCGTGGGTCTGTACCTCAGGATCGGCATTATCTGATGGGAGGTCACCTGTCTGATGTGCGAGGTCCGTCTCGGGAGCTACTGCGGGCCTCACTGCAGGGATTATGCCGCCAGATACCAATCGTAGCATCCTGTCACTCGTCGGAAGTAGTCTAGCCATATCGATATTTCCTCCCCCAGCCAGTCCGCTGGGGGCTGGGTCCAGGTGGTGCTTCGCGTTCTCTTCTGAGCAAGGGCCAGCGAGCAAGAAGCCTCGGTCCTGCCAGTCCTTGGCGCCAAGGATCAGCTTGGCGGTGTTCGGGTCGTGGGTCTCATCGGCGCTCAGGAGGGCGACTTCGGTCTGGAGGGTCTCTACGTCGATCAGTGGTTCGGGCTGAGGGTCCTCTGACTGGCATTTCTCGAGGTACTCTTCGGTCTCTTTGCAAACTCGACCTCCCACTTCGCATGTACTTACGTTTCTTGGGGCCTGCTGTAGTGCCTGCATGAGGTCTGCTGAACTCGGCGACTCGTGAGAGGTCGCGGTGGCGGTGGGCTTCGGTGATTTGTTAGTCGAGAAAATGATGCCACCATGCCCGTTTCCATTGGGCATATTCGTGGAATCGGCGAGGGATGAGCTTGAGATAGCTGTCATCGACCGCCATGCCTTTGTCACGTAGTTGTGCACGTTCTCGGAGGAGTTGCTGTCGTATACGCTGATCATCTTTGACCCAAGCTGGATGTCCTCCATGGCGAAAATAATGTAGAATCGCTGCTTGCTGGACCAGGTATGCAGCGTGTGCTGCATGTCGGTCGGGAAGCTGGTCATGTTGGGAAACTCGGAAAGTATGTGCATGTTGAATGAGCTGCTGATGATGTAGGTCACGTCGAAATTCAGCGCGTCGGTACCCCGTCTGTAATCCTGCTGCCAGCGGGGCCCAGTCCCATCGTAGTGCATAGTCGATAGAAGATAACGTTGGGCAATAAATTGGACATGAATAAGCATTGGGATGTAATCGAACATGTGAGGAAGGACACGCAGGCGTTGATAAAAACGCCAGCATAATTTGAGCTTCGTAATAATAGGAAACGCATCAATCGGGCCGATCCAATAATCAATTCTGCTGCGAGCACCGCCATTGCCGAAAGAAGTCTGCCCAGTAATCCAGAATGTGTTATACGCGCAGAGCTGATTGATGATGGGTCTTTCGTGAACGGGCGTGCCTACGGTAGCCTCTGGGGCGGGCTGCTGTAGTTCGGTGCTGTCGTCCGTACATATGGCCCAATGACGACGTCCCATGCCTTGGTTGAGGTCGCTGAAAAAGAGGGGCGTCATGCGTGTCGGAGTATAAGTAATCTCTGTTGTAGTCCGTTGCCAAATTCGTGTGCGCGTCCGTTCCGTGATCTTGATCTTTGCGTTTGACCTATGTGGGACTGGTAATAGGTAACCCACGATCAGCCTGACTCGGAAATATCCTCGTACAATATCAGTGGCGCCTGCACGGCCCTGTAAGTCAGATGGCGGGGAGGCAATTATGACTACGTGCTTGGGAGAAAAAAATCGCTTACATATCGCAATGGAGCGTCCACAGGCGGAAGTAACATGTGGGGGCCGACCCTCGTCCCAGTGTATCCAAAAGTGGTATCTGGATTCTTCACGGTAATGTAATGGGTGTGCAATCTGTCGAGTAGCTGAAATCGATCTGCTGGAATGCCTCCTGGATCTCGGGGGCCCTGAAAATCTTCCGAATGTCGTCGTCGATGTCCCAGAGGCCACAGGGGTCCTCGCGGAGCTGGCGGGCTCAATATGTGTGCCAGGGCGTAAGATACCGTATTGGTTGCGAAACTCATGGCTGATAGAGTCGGTCCTGCCAGAGGGACTGATCAATGAATAGGGGTTCCAGCCTACGAGCTTAAGTAGTACTAAGCTGCTGCATCGTCGCCATGTCGTCATTCAGGGTCATCCACCAGCAGCGCCGCGCCGCGCGGCGGCGCACACGGAGCGTCAGGGCCAGCCTCTCAGCAGGCTGGGGGGTCCATGGCGGGTGACTGGACTGCACGAGATGTGCGGGAGGGAAAGGGGGAGGTGTGTGAGGCCTGTTCACACGGGGGGGCTCGAGCCTTTCGCGGCCTTATTTGTGAGGAGTATCAGGTAGGAGCCGTTGCTGTTGTAACTCGGGGGCCAGGGGCCCAGTTTGAGCAAGAAGACGTTCCCTGATACAAGAACAGGGTGTTAGCCCCGGGAGGAGCACATTGAAGTGAAAAAAACAATGTGCACCAGCGGTGGAGATCGACAATCCATATTCTTCAAGAGTGGAAACTAAACAGCAACAAACAAATGCTAAACTGCTCGCTCGTACTTGCCCGCTTGTCTTTCACTGTTGTGCACCCGAAGCCTCGATACCCGCCCACTTCGTCTTCGATCGCACCCCCTTTTGGGGTGAGTATCTTCCTTGTCGGCCACTGACTGAAGTGCGAGCGAGAGCGCCGTTCCTGAGTTCGGGAGCCTCTCTAGCCAGAGCCTCTCGGAAGAAATCGTGAGGAAGCATCGAGCGGGAGACCATGTCATCGTGGTTCGGCCTCCACCAACCCGACTGGATTACGCAGGAAGTCTCCAGCGGGAGCACTACTCCTGAGTTCGGGAGCCTCTCTGGCCAGGGCGTATCGGGGTAAATTGTGAGGAAGCATCCAGCGGGAGCCCTTGTCGTCGTGGCTCTGCCTCCAACAGCGTGGTTGAAATACGAACAGATCTCGAGCGAGCGCGCCGTTCTTGAGTTGGGGCCTCTCTGGCCAGGGCCTCCGGGAGTACATCTTGAGAGAGTATCGAACGAGAGCCCTTGTCTTCGTAGCTGGGACTACACCGACTTGACTGAATAACGACAAAGTCTCGAGCGAGAGCGCCGTTCCTGAATTCGGGGGCCTTCCTGGCCGAGGCCCCTCGGAGTGAAACGTGAAGAAATATGGAGCAGGAGCTCTTGTCGTCAACTTGGCTGACTTGCGAGAGGATGTCTCGAACGAGAGCGCCGTTGCTGAGTTCGGGGGCCTCTCTTACCAGGGTGTCTCGGGGTGTGCTGCGAGGAAATATCGAGCGGGAGCCGTTGTCGTCGTAGTCGGGCCTCCGAGGCACACATTTACACTCAGGCCCGCTCTCGAGCGAAAGCCCCGTTTTCAGGAGAAAGTGCAACTGGCGTCGAGGCGAGAGCGCGCGAAACCGTTTCCAGACATCAGCAACAACTAAACATTCTCTCTCGAAAACCCTATTCCACCGCAACAACAACATCAGCAGCAGCAGCAACAAAGCAACACCTCCACCAACAACGTCAACACACAAACAAGCAAACAACGAAACAACAACAACAACAACAACAACAACAACAACAACAACAACAACAACAACAACAACAACACCAACAACAACACCAACAACAACAGCAACAGCAACATCAACAGCAACAACAACACCATTCACAAACAACAACAACACCACCAACCACAACACCAACACCACCAACAACACTTACACCAACAACAACCACAACAACAGTAATGACAAACGCAACACTCACACCGACATCAACATCAACAATCACAACAACACCAAAAACAACAACAACAACAACAACAACAACAACAACAACAACAACAACAACAACAACGACGCCGACGACGACAATGATAACGACACCAACAGCACTCTCATGTTCAGACTGTTCGCTCGTATCTGCTCCCGTGCTTTTCAAGACATATATCCCGAACCCTCGGTACCCGCCCCTTTCGTTTTCGATCGTGCCCCCTTGGGGGTATAATTTTCTGATCTGCAACGTGTATTTCGGGCAGCCCCTACGGCAGGGGGAGAGAGGACGGATGGAAGGAAGGGACATGGGGGAGTGAGGAGGATAGAGCACGAGAGAAAGGAAGAGAGAGAGTACCAAAGGGGTGGGCTAGGAGCAGAAAGCACGTGGCAAAAGTACACGGGCACATCGGACGGGTAGACCCTAACAGGCGGGTCGAAGGCGGGCCCAAGCGGTCAGGTCGAGCAGGCGGATTGCTGAAGCGTGCGTCTTGCATGAATCGCGAGGGGATCTCAAATGATAGCGCGATTCACAAGTAACTCGTGAGAAATTCCAAAGCGAGAGCGTGAATCATGCGTGTCGAGGGCACGGCGTCTGAATATATTGCGGGGAGGTCCCACGCGAGAGCGCGATTCCTGCATACATCGTGAAGAAATTCCTCCGCGACAGCGCAATGGGATGAACGTGCGAAAACGCATTATTCGTGAACCGCTGTTGTCGTAAACCGGGTGCCAGGGGCGCAGTTTGGTGACACCTCGCTTTCCCTTGTAGAGATAACAGGGTGCGAGCCCTGGGAGGGGCACTGTACGGTAACCGGACAGGGAAATCAACGACAAGTATTCCTTAGAAATGCTAAGTCAATAACAACAACAATTACATCAACAACAGCAACAGCAATCATTATAAGACTGTTCGCTCTTACTTGCCCGCGTGTCATTCAAAACGAGTTCCCCACACCCTCGATACCCGCCCTTTTTGTCTTCGATCACAGCCCTTTTGAGGGGATCGTTTCTCTTTGCGGGGGGCGGCGGGCTTAGACAGGCGGGCGACCCTGAACGGGCGGACAATCCTTCGTGGGCGTACATGTGCCCGCCATTGCAATTGGTGTGGACCCTGCAAAAAGAGGAGGGGGAGAACGAGGGAGAGTGGGAGGAAGGGGGGGAGGGACGAAGGAAGAGGGAAAACGCCAGGAGAGAAGGAGCGAAGAGGGGGCGGTTGATTAGAGGCAGAGGGAGACAGAGAGAGAGAGAGAAAGAGAAAGAAAGAGAATATAAACATCCTGGCGAAGGTGACGACCATATGCAGTTGTGGGTACCGTAATTGTGAATATCTGCTTCGGTAAAGCTCCCTATGGGGCCACGAAGCGCTGCTCTGGGCGGGGGGGAACGCTGTACTGTGTGGGTGGTGTGCCGAATTGTGTTTCTGGGACGCACGCGGACGGTCCCTCTGAGCGCTTCGCTGGAGCTCCCTATGGGGCCACGAAGCGCTCAACTGAGTGAGTGCAAGTGCCAAGTTGGGTTTCCGGGACGCATGCGGACGGTCCCACTGGGGGCTTCGGTGGAGCCCCCTATGGGGCCACGAAGCGCTGCACTGCGCGGATGAAAATGACAAATTACACTTACCGGACGCATACAGACGGTGGCACTGGGGCCTTGGGTGGAGCCCCCTATGGGGCCACGACGCGCTGCACTGGGTAAGTGAAAATGCCAAATTGGGCTTTCGGGGCGCATGCGGACGGGGGCACCGGGGTTTTCGATGGAGCTCCGTACCTGGTGTGCGGGACGCATGCGGACGGTAGCGCTGGGACCTTCGGTGGGGCTCCCTATGGGGCCACGAAACGCTGTACTGGGCGTGCGGGACGCATGCGGACGGTAGCACAGGTACCTTCGGTGGGGCTCCATATGGGGCCACGAAGCGCTGTACTGGGTGGGTGAAACGCAGGGAGGGGGGGGAGGAGGGCCACGAAACGCTGCACTTGGTGTGCGGGACGCATGCGGACAGTAGCACTGGGACCTTCGGTGGAGCTCTCTATGGGGCCACGAAACGCTGTACTGGGTGTGCGGGGCGCTTGCGGACGGTGCACTGGGACCTTCGGTGGGGCTCCCTATGGGGCCACGAAGCGCTGTATTGGGTGGGTGAAACGCAGGGAGGACGGGGAGGAGGGCCACGAAACGCTGCATTGGGTGTGCGCAACGCAGGTGGACGGGGGCACTGGGACCTTCGGTGGAGCTCCCTATGGGGCCACGAAGCCCTGTCCTGTGTGTGCGGGACGCATGCGGACGGTAGCACAGGTACCTTCGGTGGGGCTCCATATGGGGCCACGAAGGGCTGTACTGGGTGGGTGAAACGCAGGGAGGAGGGGGAGGAGGGCCACGAAACGCTGTACTGGGTGTGCGGGACGCATGCGGACGGTGCACTGGGACCTTCGGTGGGGCTCCCTATGGGGCCACGAAAGGCTGTGCTGGGTGTGCGGGACGCATGCGGACGGTAGCGCTGCGACCTTCGGTGGGGCTCCCTATGGGGCCACGAAGCGCTGTACTGGGTGGGTGAAACGCAGGGAGGAGGGGAAGGAGGGCCACGAAACGCTGTACTGGGTGTGCGGGACGCATGCGGGCGGTAGCACTGGGACCTTCGGTGGAGCTCCCTATGGGGCCACGAAACGCTGTACTGTGTGTGCGGGACGCATGCGGACGGTAGCACTGGGACCTTCGGTGGGGCTCCCTGGGGGGGCAACGAAACGCTGTACTGAGTGGGGAGGGGAGGAGGGCCACGAAACGCTGTACTGTGTGTGCGGGACGCATGCGGACGGTGGAGAGGAGGAAGGGGCAGAGGAGGAGAGGAGAAATCGGGGACCGTCAAACGAGGACCCAACACCACAGGATGGTTGGGGGAAAAAACGCACATAAGAGAGGTAGAGAAAGAGAGAGCGAGAGAGAGGGGAGAGAGAAAGAAAGAGGGAGGGAGGAGGCAGGAGAGGGGAGGGAGAAGGGAGGAGGGAGAGGAGGGAGAGGGGATAGGGCAGAGAGGCAGAAGGATGAGGGGAGAGAGGAGGAAGAGAAAAGGGAGGAGAGGAGGGAGGAGAGCAGGAAGGTAAGAGCGTGAACGTTCGAGGAAGTCCTAGCCGAAAGCGCCGTTCCTGAAGGAAGGCTCGGGCGGGAGCCCACGACGGGCGATCTCCTGACGGGTGGGTCGGGCGGGTGGGACATTCAAGCGGGATGCCAGAGTATGGCGAGAGCGCGATTGCTAAACAAAAATTGTAACGGCGTCCTTGGCGCAGCTTGTTTCCTGAGCGTCGAAAGCGCGATTTCTGAATAAATCCCACCAGCCCTCTGGGCGTCGGTGGTTAAGGGCGTTTCCTCTTCCACCCCTCCCTCTTCCCCTTCGGGGAGGGGTTTACCCCTCCCCCTACCCCCTCCCCACTGACCTGGACAGGAGGGGCGGGGAGCGGTCAGAGCGTCCAAAACGGCCTCGGCGAGGAAGCCAACATCATTGATTTTACTATGGTTTTGGCCCCATTTTGGCCTTCTGAGGGGGCAGCGCTAATTAAAGCTCCCCTCTTCTTTGATCGATTTCCTCCACGATGGCCGCAAGAGGCCCCCAGGATGCCCCAAGAGGCCGCAGGATGGCCCCAAGATGGCCCCAAGAGGCCCCCCAAGAGGCCCCCAGGAGGCCCCCAAGAGACCCCCAAGAGGCCCCAAGAGGCACCCAAGGTGTTACCAGAGGCCTTTTTACTATGGTTTGGGCCCCATTTTGGCCTTCTGAGGAAGCAAAGATGGCCCCAAGAAGCGCCCAGGAGGCCCCCAAAGGCCCCAAGATGGCCCCAAGAGGCCCCAAGAGGCCCCCCGGAGGCCCCGAAGAGGATCCCGAACGGCCCACAGAGGACCCCCCGAGGCACCCAAGACGCCGAAAAGCCCCTCAGGACGACCCTCTACTCGCCTGGGCGTCGTTTCTGGACGGGCTGGTGGGGATACGCGAAGCGTCTAGAATTGCATGGAAATCACGGGCGAGAGCGCAATTCCTTAATAAAATGTGAAGGGTTCTCTGGCGGGAGCGGGGGTCTTGATTAAATTGCGAGGAAGTCTTGATTCAATTGCGAGGAAGTCTCAAGCGGGAGCGCCGTTCCTGAGTAAATTGTAAGGAAATCTCAGATGGGAGCGGGGGCCCCGACTAAATTGCGAGGAAGTCACAGGCGGGAGCACCGGTCCTGAGCAAATTGTAAAGAAGTCTCTGATGCGGGGGCCCTGAGTAAATTTGGAGGATGTCTCAAGCGGGAGCCGTTGTTGTTGTAATCCGGGGGGCCAGGGTCCTAGTTTGAGCGCCAAGACTTTCCCTGTCAGAAAAACCAGGGTGCGAGCGTCGAGGGGCACACTTCGATTGAGAAAGAACAATATGCACCGGTGAGGGGGGATCAACAATAATTATTCTTCAGAAATGAGAGTTCAACTACAACAACAATAACAACACCACCACGAACAGCAACAACCAACAAAAGCATCAACAACACCAAAAACAACGAACAATAGACGTTTGAGACTGCTCGCTCTTATGCGCTCGCGTGCCACTCGACACGTGTATCCCAAGCCCTTGATACCCGCCATCTTCGTCGTCGATCGTGCCCCCTTGGGGGTACGGCTTTCTGATCTGCAACGTGTATTTCGCGCAGCCCCTATGGCAGGGAAGGGAGGACGGATGGAAGGAAGGGACATGGGGAGGGAGGAGGATGGAGCACGAGAGAGAGAGAGTAGCAAAAGGGGGGCCAGGCGCAGAAAACACACGTATCCTGAACCCTCGATCCCCGCCCTCTTCGTCTTCGATCGTGCCCCGTTAGAGCTATATCTGTTTTACCTGCAACGTGTATTTCTTGCAGCCACTAATCAGGGGAAGAGAGGACGGATGGAAGGAAGGGACAAGGGGGAGGGAGGAGGATGGAGCACGATAGAGAGAAAGTAACACAAGGGGGGGTAGGAACAGGAAGCACGTGGCAGAGCCAGACGGGCAGATCGGGCGGGTAGACCCGAACAGGCGGATCGGGAAGGCGGACCCAGGCGACCAGGTCGAGCAGGCGGGTTGCTGAAGCGTGCGTCCTGTATGAATCGCGAGGGACTCTCGAGCGACAGCGCGATCCCCAAATCAATGTTGAGAACGGCCAACAAGAGAGCGTGATTCCTGAGTGTCGAGGGCGCGGCGTCTGAATAAATTGCGAGGGTGTCCCACGCGAGAGCGCGATTTCTGCATACTTTGTGAACAAATCAGCGCGAACAGCAACTCTGGGAATACACTGAGAGCAAATCTCAGGCGGGAGGCGCTGTTTGTTGTAAGCCGGGGGGCCACAAAAACAATTCTGAGACCCAATACTTTCCATTGTAGAAAAAACAGGTTGCGAGCCCCGAGCAGGGCACTTCAATGGAAAAGGCACACTGTGCCCCAGAGGGGGGATTAACAATACATATTATTCAGCAGTGAGGGCTCAACAACAAGAACAACAGCAGCAACGGCAACAACAACAAACTCATCTTTGTTTTTTTTCCCCGGAACTGATTATTCTAATCCTCTCGGGTGACATTCAACGCGTGTATCTAAAACCCTCGATGCCCGCCCTCTTGATCGTCGATCGATCGTACCCGCTTGGGGGTATAGCTTTCTGATCTGCATCGTGTATTTCGCGCAGCCCCTATGGCAGGGAAGGGAGGACGGATGGAAGGAAGAGACATGGGGGACGGAGGAGGATGGAGCACGAGAGGGAGAGTAGTCAAAGGGGGGCTAGGAGCAGAAGCACGTGGCAAAACCAGACGGGCAGATCGGGCAGGTAGACCCTAACAGGCGGGTTGGGAAGGCGGGTCCAGGCTGTCAGATCGAGCAGGCGGGTTGCTGAAGCGTGCGTCCTGCATGAATCGCGAGGGACATCTCGAGCGATAGCGCGCTTCCCAAGTGAATCGTGAGAAAGGCCAAGGCGAGAGCGCGAGTCCTGAGTGTCGAGGGCGCGGCGTCTGAATAAATTGAAAGCATTTCCCACGCAAGAGCGCGATTTCTGGGTACATTGTGAAGACATCCCCCGCGACAGCGCGATCACTGCATACATTGTCAGAAGTTCAGCGCATACAATGTCAGAAGTTCAGCGCGAGCGGCGATTTGGGAACAATATGTGTGGAAGTATCAGGCGGGAACCGTTGTTGCTGCAACCGGGAAGCCCAAGGAACAATTCTGAGACCCTAGACTTTCCCTGAAAGAACCCGGTGCGAGTCCGAGAAGGGCACTTCAATTGATAAATCCCACCAGCACTCTGGGCGTAGGTGGTCTTGGGCGTTTCCTCTTCTCCTTCATTCCCTTCGAGGAGGAGTTCATCACTCACTGTTCCTTATTAGTATTCACCCCTTCCCCAGGCGACCGCCGTCCAACCAGGAACCATGAGGACACCATGACGACCCGCGCCCCACCATCAGTGCCAAAAAACATACAAACCGCACTCTGCCTCCACATTTGGAGCATGCGCGGCCAACCCGATGCGGCCCCGCCCCACCATTCCTTTCAAAAAACAATACAATATGCACTTCGGGGCAACATCTTGAGTCATGTTCGTGAGGCCTGCGACCACTTTGTATTGTTTTTGACAGGGACGGCGGGGGTGTCAACATATACTCAGCTGCGCGAAGGGCTACCACCCCTGACAAAAACAATGCAACATGCACTTCGCGGCAAAAACTGGATCATGCGCGACCATCCCGCGATCACTGTCAAATTGTTTGTTTCAAAGACCGCGGGGGCGGTGGCGCGTGGCCTGCTGTGCGCAGGCCCACCAGACACAATGATGGGCACTGGTTTTCGACAAGGATGGTGGGGGCCGACATGTTTCCCGATGTGTGCTGCCACGTCCGCAGGCGCACCTGACGCACTCTGCACGTGCCCTGAACGTGGCATGCCTGGCGCGGCTGGAGTGTGCGGCGCACCTGGCGCACTCGGAGCACGTGGCGCATCTGGCGCACCAGGCGTGCCCGGCACGCTCGGGCCCCAGGGGTGCCTGGCGCGCGTGGCGCCCCTGGCACTCGTGACGCACCTCGCCCAAGCGTCGCGCACCTGGGGTCGGCTTTGGTTCCCAGTAGCTGCCCATCCAAAGACGACCGCTGAACATGCTCAGACTTGGGTATTACTTATGTGTTGGGAGGGCGGGTGGGAGTGAGCTAGACGGCTTGCGGGCGGGTGGGTAGCTTGACCCCTCCCCCTACCCCACCGCCTGGATCTGGACGGTCCCTGCCGCGACCCATTGGAGCGTCCAAGATGGCCCAAGATGACTCCTAGATGGCCTCGGAGAGCCCAAGATGACCTCCAAGATGGCTCAAGATGGCCTAAGATGGCCCCCAAGATGCCCCAAGAGGCCCCAAGACCGCTCCAAGACGGCTCCAAGTGGCCACGGAGTCCCCCACGGAGGCCCCCAAGAGGCCAACATCCTTCCAAACCGTATCGCCTTTTCGCTTTCGATGGCCTTCCGAAGCCTCAAGATCGCTCCAAACGGCTAAAGAGGGCCCAAAGAGAGGCCCAAGAGAGCCCAAAGACGGCCCCAAGAGCGCCCAAGAGCGCTCCAAGAGGGGTCCAAGATGCGATGTTAGACACTCTCGAAGGGCGAGGCTAATTGAAGCTCCTCCCTTTTTGGATCGATGTACAACATGGCTCCAGGAGCGTCCCGTCCCCAAGGCCCCCAAGAGCGCCCCAAGAGGGCCCCAAGAGGCGCCCAGGAGGCCCCAAGAGGCGTCCAAGAGGCCTCCTTGAGGCTCCCACAAGAGCCCCTTATCTATCCTCCTCCTTTTGTTCCTGCTGCGAGCGATAACGGCTGCCACCCTCTTTGCTCCTACGCTTCCCTGATCACCTCTGCTCCTCTTGGCGTCGTGTCTGATAGCCCTGGCGTCGTTTTCTGGATGGGCTGGTGGGGATATGCGAAGCGTCAAGAATACAATATGCCCCGGAGGGGGCGGGATCAACACAAAGTATTCCCCAGCCGAGAGAATTCAACAACAACAACGACATAACAACAACGACGGCACCAACAACCACAACGACAACGACAAAGCAATGAAAACGACAGTTGAAATGACACTGCAAACGACAACGACAACGACAACGACAACGACAACGACGACAACAACACCAGCAACACCACTACCACCATCAAAAACAACAACACCAACACCAACATCACCACCACAACCACCACCACCAATAACAACGACAACCACAACCACAACCACAACCACAACAACAACAGCAGCAGCAGCAACAACAACAACACCAACACCAACACAAACACCACCACCACCAACACCAACAACAAAAGCAACAACAACAACGACAACATAACAAAAGAGACGCCTTGTCGCTTCCCGGGGCCACGAGTGGGGCAATGGCATCTCGAACGCCACCTCCTCCGCGCTCGTCCCTGCCGGCGCCCCCCCCCCCTCGGGTAAAAGCGCCTCCTTGAGCCGGGCGTGCTCGCCCCGGACGCCGTTGACCGCGACGATGCTGTCGCCCTTGCCGACCTCCCGGGCAGGGTCGGTCGAATCGGGAGATTGCACAACGCACAACGCTCAACGCTCAACGCACAACGCACAACGCACAACGCACAACGCACAACGCACAACGCACAACGCACACGCACACGCACACGCACAACGCACACGCACAACGCACACGCACAACGCACACGCACACGCACACGCACACGCACACGCACACGCACGTGCATCGAAGCCGGGGTCCCGAAACGAGGCGGCGACGGGGACCATGCGGTGGCTCTGGCATCCCCGACGACCTCGCCGCACTGCCCGTCACCTCGGAGGACCCTCGGGGGCCCAAGCCGCTCGCGAGGCGTCCTCGGAGAATGCTCTGCGGCGCCCCGCTCCCGACACAAGCCCCCCCGTCTCCTCCCCGAGGCCTCACCGTGGACCTCTCCCCGTCCAAAGTGGCTTCGCTCCCCCTCCCCCTCCCTCGGGCCACGACGGCGGCCAATGCGCGCTGCGGGCGGCCTGGCATGTCATTCGAGCGCGGTGGGTTGCCAGCGGACACGGGCATCGCTATTCCCCGGACCTCTCCCGGGGTGCGCTCTGACCAAAATTTCGAGGCGGCTCCAGCCGTGGCGTCGAGGGCCTCCGAGGAGGCCAAGAAGACGAACCCGACGCAAGGGGAGCGGTGTCGGTACCTTTTCCTCCTCTGATGTGAGAGGGGGGGAGGCTTTCTCGGCGGTGGGCAAACCCCCCTCTAGTAAACCTCTCCTTAGTGAAAACGGCCTGGGACCGAAACCGACGGACTTGGACCCGCAAAAATGATGGCCGCGACGCCCTCTCGCGAACCTAAAACGGCCAATTAGCTCATCGACGTGTCACAGCAGGAGGTCTATCCACCTCCGACTTTCGTGCCGCGAAGAGCGTCGCGCGCGGGGTCGCGCGCGAGAAGCCTGCCGGGCCGGGTTGCGGGCGTTCCACGCGGCCACCATGCCAGAGTCGCTGAACCTGGGCGCGCCCCCCGGTTCACGCGTGGCAGCCGCCTCCGCCGCCTCCGCCCCCCCCCCCCCGCATAAGAAAAGCACGTTCACCCGGCGCGACACCAGTGAGGGGGGGGCTTCCTGCTGCATGAGCGCACTGCGTGGCATCGCCTGGCACATCGCTTTAGAACTGCGTGGCACTGCTCGAGATTGCGTGGCATTGTGTGACACTGCTTGGCACTGCGTGGCATTGCTTCACGTTTCGCGGCATCGATTGGCAGTGCTTGGTATTGTGTCGTGCTGCGTGGCATTGCTTGGCATCGGCTGGCGGTGCTTCGCACTGCTTGGCATTGCGTGGAGGCAAGACGGAACAAACACCAAAGAACCAAGGAACAAAGACCAACGAACCCAGGAACCACAACTAAGGAACCAAGGAACCCAGACCAAGGAGCTAAAGACCAGGGCCAGGGAACACTGGAGAACCATGACCAAGGAACCCAGGAACCAACCAAGGAGCCATGGAACCAAGACCAAAGAGCCCTGGAAACGAGGAGCCAAGACCCGAAAAGTGAGGAACCGAGACCAAAACATTCAGAAAAAAACGCCCGATGAAGGCAGCCAGAGAATCTGGACCACGGAACCACGAGACCTGCACGGTTTCCCCCGGGGCCGTAGGCGACCCGAGGAGGAGGATGAGGAGGCGGTGGATGAGGACGAGGGGGAGGAGGAGGAAGAGGAGGAGGAGGAGGAGGAGGAGGAGGACAAGAAAGATGAAGAGGAGGAGGAGGAGGAGGAGGAGGAGGAGGAGGAGGAGGAGGAGGAGGAGGAGGAGGGAGGAGGAGGAGGAGGAGGAGGAGGAGGAGGAGGAGGAGAAGGAGGAGGAGGAGGAGGAGGAGGAGAAAGGGGAGGGGAGGGGGAGGAGAAGGACGGGTCGCTTAGGCCCTTCGGAGAAACCCTCCAACGGGACCAAGTCGTTAACCAAGAAGCCTCGAGGAACGTCGGCCAGCACAGGCCCCGCACCCACTGGCTCCTCAAATAGCGCAGGGAACGCCCGTAGGCAGAGCCTCACCGGGGGAGCGACGGGCGAGAAGACCCCCCCCCGGGCACGCCCCCCGATGGCTTTGACCTTTGAAGCACGATGGCGCGCCGCAAGACGATCACAACGTCCAAATAGCACCAATCCCACGGAAGCCGAAGAGACCTTTCCAGGCCGCGGGTCGCCGAAGGACCGGCTCTTCGGCCCGAGGCGCCTGTGGACGGTGCCGAGTGCCGAGGCCCCGCGAGGGTCCCAAGCAGAAACCGGCAAGAACAGCAGCCGCTTTTGCGTATGACGCGAGCACGTCTGGTACGCTTCATATATATATATATGTATATATACACACACTAGAACCATCGAGCGCGCCTCGCGCGCGCGCAATTTGTAGCTACGCCTGTTGGGCCAACGCATGGAATATCATCCTCGTCGTTTCTTGCATCCAGGGACTCTCTCAGAGACCCTGCACAAGCCTCGGAATCGTAAAGAAGGAGAACTGCGGAAACGCCAAACAACATTACTGCCGTATCTGTGGCTTGTTGTTCAACAATAGGCAAGGGACGAACTTGGAAAAAAAACGGAATGGTGAGATTTCCATTTTTTTCAAGTTGTAGTGCCTGGGCTGTGGGTTTGACGTTTTCCGCATGCAAGCTACGGTCTGTTGGGATGCCTCTCGGGGTCTTCGAGCCAGAATAAGCAGACACTGGTTTGAAAACCAAGGAATTCTAAAGTTCCATTGCTCCAACTCATGGAAGCATGAGATCTCGATTTCGATAATGGTTTCAGGGGCAGCCAAGAGCACACGAAGACGATCCAAGAGAGTGGCACGACAGCGTCAGAGAGTTCAACAGCATTCCCGAAACACTGTTGCATGTGACCCTGAATTCTTGATGGGGCTCGAGGGAGAGGATAGGGAGTAGGAGTCCCAACCTGAAAAAAGAATATCTGGAATGCCTTCTTCTTTTCAAATTGCTCGGTCTTGGAGCATTGGAAGCGGGAGAACGTGAGAAGGCGGAGCACGTCGACAAAAAGTCTAATAAAACCACTGGAAAGTAACGAGTTGACCCTCTTCGGGCTCTCTCTGGACGGCTCTCGAAGCTCTCTTGGACTGTTTGGGGGGCCTCGTCGGGGATTCTTTTTGGGAGCCTCTCAGGGGTCTGGGGTGTGTTGGAGGCCTCTGGGGTGTCCCGGAGTCCTCCCAGAGGTCTCTGGAGGCCTCCTGCTCCCGCTCTTGGGCTCATCTTGGGCCTGTTTCGGGGTGGTCTGGAGCTGTCCTGGGCGCGTCTTCGGCAATTTGGGGGCTGCCTTGGCACGTCTTGGGGCCGTCTTGGGGCCCTCTTGAGCGGTCTCGGGGCGGTCTTGGGGGCCTCTTCGGCCATCTTGGAGCGAGCGTTGGAAGCATGAAATAGTGAGAATGCTAAAAACCACAAACAACAAACATAACAATTAACGATGTTAGGTTCTCCGGGCGCTCTCGGGAGGCCCCTCGGAGTTCTCTTGAAGTCTCTTGGAAGCCTCCTGGGGGAGCCTGGAGAGCCGCCCGAAACCTATCCTGGGGTGCTCGGGAGCGTCTCGGGCCTTTGACGTTCTGGGGGCTCCTTGGGGTCGTCTTGGGCTGTCCTTGGGCATTTGGGGGGCTCCTGGGGAGGTCGGGAAACGCAGTACCGGGAGCGTTCCGCAGATGTTCGGGGAAGGTGTGGGACCCCCGGGAGGGGGGGGGCGCGCGTGTATCAAATTTGGAAGAACAGGGGAATCTCTAACATCGCTTAAAAATGGAATTAAGAAATCATCGGTCTTGGAGCGTTGGATAGCGGAAAACGTGAGAAGGCTGAAAAAGTCCACAAAACACTGAAAATCAACGCTTTTACCCTCCTCGGGCTCTCTCGGGACGGCTTTCGAAGCTTTCTTGGGCTGTTTGGGGGGCCTCGTCGGGGCTTTTTGGAGGGCCTCTCAGGGGTCTGGGGTGTGTTGGAGGCCTCTGGGGGGTCCCGAAGTCTTCTCAGAGGTCTCTGGAGGCCTCCTGCTCCGCTCTTGGGCTCATCTTGGCCCTGTTTCGGGGTGGTCTGGAGCTGTCCTGGGCGCCTCTTCGGCAGGTTGGGGCCGTCTTTGCCCGTCTTGGGGCCGTCTTGGGGGCCTCTTGGGCGGTCTTGGGGGCCTCTTCCCGTCTTTGGGCATTTTGGGAGCTCCCCAGGAGGCCGGGAAACGCGGTACAAGGAGCGTACACCAGATGTGAGCGAGGTGGAGGGCGCCCTCGGAAGGGGGCCCGGGCTTTTTGTTTATATTAGATATACATAATTTTATAAGTAGAAGTTCGGGAATGAGAGGAGTGCGTGACCACTGAACCTCGTCACGGCGTGACTAGCAGTCGCGCGGAACAGACCATCGCCCAGTAAACCAGAAACGTTTCACGAGCCGACTTGCTGTAGGCAAACTCATGCCATGAACTTCGGCCTGGGAGACAAAGCGATGGCAACATAAGTGTAAAAAAACAAAGGGGGATGCGAAGGGGGACAGCACAAGGCGAAAGAGGACGGGACTCACCAATCCGCACCCCTCGGTTTCCTGGACGGATGCCCGGGTGAGCCCTCTGATGATAATCCTCGTGTCCTCGTACTCGACCTCCACGCCAAGCCGGTCGGTGGGCTGCCGCTTCTGCAGGAGGACGGTGAGCTCCTGCAGAAAAAATACTGCTTGCACAGGGAGGTGGCGAGAGCTTCTCGCACGAGCGACGAGAAGCAGTGGGCCTTACGCGAGATGGCATAGCGACCTTACGCTGTGGCTCACGCAGGCCGCCAGCGCTAAACGCTGAATTGGAAACGACGAAGCTCACGCGCGATCTGACGCGGGAAGCCTACGCGCCAACGTCGGCGAAAACGGCCCCCTTTTCCTTGCGCCCCTCATATGCACAGCCAGGCCGCTGCCGCGCACGGACCGTGGGCACCACGCAGACTTTCGGTGGCTCGCGAGGATTCCTTGGACCGGCGCTGGGCCCACCCTGGCGGCGACTCGGGCGCCGCCCCTGGCGCGCCCCGCGCGCCAGGGAGGAGGGTGCGCCGAAGATCCAAGATATCCTCCCAGAGCTTTGAAACTCTCTAGGCGTAACTGTGCCGCTGGACATTCCTCTATCACGCTGGATGTTCCTCTGTCATACATGTACGATGTACCATGTGACAGCCCCTCTGATATACAGCTCTCGCCATCTACGAGGGGAAGACGAGGATGATACATGATAATGAAGAAGGTTACGGCGACGAGGAATCCAAGGAAGATAGCGCAAATCAAGATGGACATAACAGGTTAACTCACCGCCATCATACTTTGACCCCCGCTCATTCATCTGATCACATTGCATCTTCTCATCGTTGACCGACGCTTTACAAGCATAATCAAGAGCACTGCTTTCCTGGCAACTGCTAATACAAATCACAGCTGGACATCGTCATCCGAATCACAAATCGACCTCACGCCCTTCCGCTTCCTCTTTCTCCACCCTCCTCTCCGACGTAAACACCACCACCATTCACCTCGTCGCAATGCTCTGCGTGCTGCTCACCATTGCATTCCCCCATCATACTCACAACCGAAATATGACCAATCATCCTCATCCACGGGCTCCCCATCGTCATAAACTCATTCGCAACATCCTCCTCCTCATCCTCGTCACAGCCGCCATTCGCTGATACTGTCCGCCGCGCCAGCATCGAGCACGAACCATTTGTGACTCAAGCCTCTCCCTGCTCGACGGTCCCACCTTGGTGGATCCAGCTGTGGAACAGCGTGCCATGGCCTTCCACTTTTTCCTCCTCCTCCTCCTCGTCTTCCGCCGCCTGCGTGCTCCTGGCCTTCCGCCTGCGTTTTCTTGACCTTCGCCTTCACCCTCACCTTCGCCCTGGCGTCTGAGCAGCCGCTGCGGCTCGCTGGAGCGACGGTCGGTGCAGCAGGCGGGATGGCCCCACCTCGCCCAGACAGGGGGCCTATGACTGCTGATGTCAAGATCCTGTTCCTTCTCCTCCTCCTCCTCCTCCTCCTCCTCCTCCTCCTCCTCTTCCTACTCCTCCTCATACTTCTCTGGGGGGCGCAGTCCAAGGAGTACTCCTCTTACTAAACTAGGGGTACACCTTACTCTGCCACACGTTTCCTCCTCCTCCGCCTCCTCCTCCTCCCCTTCCCCTGCAGCCAATCCCCGGGCCAGGCCTCCTGACCTCCTCGCCCGACCGCCCCGGCATGGCCCCGGCGACTGGGGGGGGCTTGGCTTGCTCTCTCCCTCTCTCTGGCGCGTCCAGTGCTTCGTGGACGACTCGAGTCGGGATTTGCCTCCAAACCAGCCTCCTCATCGCCGCCGCCCGTTTGGCATGAGGCATGGAGGACCCAGACCTCCGACGTCGTGATTTTGCTTACAACGTCGACCTCCAGAGGTCTGGACCCCGTCCCCAGGATCACTTCCTCATCCTGAGTCGTTTTTGACGGTGCCAGGGCCTGGTAAAGACCCAAGAGGCTGGAAATAGTAAGCAAAAAAAAACGCGAGGGGTCTGGGAGGAGAGGGGTCTGGATGGGGAGGGGGTCCTGGCCCCGGGCGGAGCCACCCCCTGCGGGGGGGCAGCTCCTCTGGCCTGGGCCACCAGCTCTGTGGACGGCCCCGGGAGCCAGGGAACAGCCCAAACACAGCGCTGCCTCCGGGCACTTCCCTCAGTCTGGGTAGTCGAAGCCAATGTGGCGCCAACCTGGCAGGCCCAAGCTGGCAAACGGGGGCAGTCTGGCGAGGGAGCCAACGCGAATCCAGTCTGGCGAATAACCCAAATCCTCCAATCTGGCCAGGCCAGATTGGCCCTTGGGGCCCAATCCAGTCTGCCAGTCTGGCCTTCGACTACCCAGTCAGTGGGGATGAATTCGTGCCGGGGCCTGTGAGAAGAGAGCTTGGAGGAAGGGTTTACTCCAGCATCGTTGATGGGTCTTAGGTTCACACCGGTCCTCCTCCTCCTCGTTTTCCTCCTCACTCCTCACCCCTTCCTGGTCCTATTCCCCCTCCCCTCCCACCTCCACCTGCATCCCCCTCTTCCTCCGTCCCCTCCGCGCTCCCCCCTTCCACTCCCGCACAAGATCCCAGCTCCTATCCCAGACCCCCGACGTCATGATTTGTCATAACGTCGACCCCCAGTAGTCTCGACCCACTCCAGGCACTTGTTTGAAAGTCCCGAGGCTCGGTCAGGGCCCCCAAAGCCTGAGGACCGCGAAAAACCTTCCGTCCTACTTCTGCCAGGGCTCCCTTGGGACCCCGCCCCTTCACTAGGCCGCCCTCCAGCTGCCCGCCCGAGATCGGCCCCATGTCCCCCCATGGACCCCTCCCCTCGGGGCCCGTGCTGTCCCCCATGGGCCCCTCCCTCGTGCCCTACCTTGGGAACCCCCTTAAAACGGGGCTAGGATCGGGATAAATCGCTCCAGAGCGTTCCCGAGCGCTCTCAGAGCGTTCCGGAACGCCCCGGAGCGGCCGCGGCGCCCAATGCATCCTCCAAACCCGCCGATTCTCAGAGATTTCGAGTTATCCCGATCCGATTCTGTCCCGATCTTCGCGTCGTTTTGGGCCCCTCCCTCGGGCCCCACCTTGGGAACCCCCTCCTTCACTAGGCGGCCCTCCGGCTGCCCGCCCGAGGCCGGCCCCGTGTCCCCCCATGGGGCCCCTCCCCTCGGGGCCCGTGCACTCTTCCGCGCGTGCTTGGGGCAGAGCCCAGCCGTGGCGGCGCGCCCAGGCAGTGCTCGAGGCGACGACGACGACGACGACGACGACGACGCCGTCGACAAGACGATGATGATGGGGATGAGGGTGACGATGATGACGATGACACTGATGGTGATGATGAGGAGGAGGCTGATGATGTTGATGATCAGGATGATCATGATACTGATGATGCTGATGATGCTGATGCTGATGCTGATGCTGATGCTGATGCTGATGATGATGATGATGATGATGATGATGATGATGATGATGATGATGATGATGATGATGGTGACGATGAGCATGATGATAGACAAGATGACGGTGATGCTGACGACGACGACGACGACGAAGACGACGACGACGAAGAAGGCGACGTTAACGACGAGAACGACAACAACGTCGACGACAGCGTCATCGACGACAGCGATTGTCGTCGACGCCCGCCGCCGCGCGGCCAAAGTCGGCGGATCGAAAAGGGGACCCCGAGATATGCGTCCCCAGAAATAGGAATCGGATCTCAGGCTGAGCCGTCACCGTCCCTCCCTCGCCCTTTCTCCCCGTCCCCTGGGGCCCCGCCTCTGAGCCGACGGCCCTCCTCGTCTTGAGCCGTATCCGACCGTCCCGGCATTCCGACACTGGCCATAGCTCGGACGTCCATTCCCTGTGTTTTTTTTTCGGTTTCGTGCATGGTTTTTTCGCCAAATGATCAAGGATGCTCCTCGATGGTCCTCGCCGAAGGAAAAATGCACACGTTTGAGCGATGCCAAGGACAGGCCTACCACGAAATGTTCTACGCGTCTAGAGCAAGCGAGTGTTCTAAGGACAAGAGCCATGTCTCTCGAGCGGCCGATGCGTCAGAACAGGACGGCCCCAGCCAGAGAGCTGCAGAGAACACGCCGTGCAGGCCGCAGGGGAGCCACGGCACAGCCGTTGGTGGGCTCACGGGCAGGCCGCAACGCTTCGCACTGTCTGACATTCCCCCTCCTCTGGCTGGAGGGCCCCCGCTGAACCCTCGACTCCTGTTGTACAGTCGGGGCGTTTACCTAAGGAACCCTAAATAAGGAACGAGGCCCCTTGTTCCCATAAGTTGAACTTCGATTTCCCATGGAAAACCCAACGCAAACTGTAAAACAATCAAGGAACACTGAGCCCCTCGCCAACGAGAAGGGTTCCTTCTCCAGCGCCCCGACTGTACCTCGGCAGGGCGCGGGGGCGGCACATCCCCGACCGTGGCGCCTGCGCCAACGTCCGAACAGAAGAAGCAAGTACTCCAGATTTCGTAATAAAGGGAGGGGGGTCTCATTTCGGGGGGGGGTCTCTTCCAGGCTATCTTGGAGGGCCCGGGGGGGTCTGGGGACGATGTTTTGGAGGGTTTTCCCACGGGGGAGGTCTGAAGTGGCTTGTCTTGGAGGTCCAGACCCCCTCCCATTTATTACGATATCTGGAGTATACATCCACATCGGCATCGCTGTCTGCCCTTCGCCTGCAGCCCCCTTCCCCGAAAGCAAGCTCCCTAGAAAGTCGCCCTCCCTCGCCACCCTTCGACGCTTCGGGCGGCCGCCGGCCGTGGCCGGCCGCGCACGCGCCGCCACGAGGGGCCCTCCCCGCAGGGACGGGCCCGCAGACACGACGCGTTCCGACCCTCCTCCTCGCCATTCGAATCCTTTCCTGGCCCTCTTCCCCCTCATCCCTACCTCCTCCTCCTCCTCTCCTCCTCTCCTGATACCTCCTCCTCCTTCCTCCTCCTCCTCCTCCACAATCCTCCTCCTCCTCCTCCACCTCCTCCTCCCCTCCTCCTCCTCCTCCTCACTCCTCCTCCTCAGGACCCCCCTCCTCCCCCTCCTCCTCCTCCTCCACCTCCTTCTCCTCCTCCTCCTCCTGCTCCTCCTCCTCCTCCTCACATCCTCCTCCTCCACCTCCTCCTCCTCCCTCCTCCTCCTCACTCCTCACTTCCTCCTCACTTCCTCCTGGACTCCCCCTCCTCCCCCTCCTCTCCCCTCCTCCTCCACCTCCGCCTCCTACCTCCTCCTCCTCCCCCTCCCCTCCCACTCCCCCCTCCCCGCTCCTCCTCCTCCTCCTCCTCCTCCTCCTCCTCCTCCTCCTCCTCCTCCTCCTCCTCCACCTTCTCCTCCTCAGCCGCCGCAGCCGCCGCCTCCTCGCTCCGCTTCTCCGCCCCGCTCCTCGCTGCTCGCTCTTCGCTCATCGCTGCTCGCTTCTCGCTCCTCGCTCCTCCTCCTCCTCCTCCTCCCCCTTCTCCTCCTCCTCCTCCTCCTCGCTTCTCTTCACTCCTCGCTCCTCTGCGCTCCTCGCTCCTCGCTCCTCTGCGCTCCTCCTCCCCCTCCGAGGGCGGCGGCGTTCCTCGGGACCCTCCCGCGGCGCGGTGCCCTCGGGCTCCGCTGGCGGCCGGCCCTCGCGCGCGCTCGCGCGAGAGCGAGGGTCGCGACACGAGAGCGCCGACGACGGCGCCGCCGACGACGACGACGACGGCGACGGCGACGACGATGACGACGACGGCGGCGGGGACGACGACGGCGGCGACAACGCGGCGGCGACGACGACGACGACGATGATGCCGACGACGACGGCGGCGGCGGCGACGACGATGCCGACGACGACGGCGGCGGCGGCGACGACGACGACGACGCCGACGACGACGACGGCGACGACGAAATCGGTGACGACGGCGACGGCGACAATGGCGGCGGCGACCAGCTGGACCTTCCCCGAAATTGGGGCATGAGAGGTTCAACGCTGCCCTGCATCCTCCGAGTCCGCTCCTCCTCCTCGCTCCTCCTCGGTCTTCCCTCCCCCACCCTCCTCGATCCTCCTCCTCCTCCTCCTCCTCCTCCTCCTCCTCCTCCTCCTCCTCGTTCCACGTTGCTTCGCCACCTCGTCCCGCTCCTCACGGTCCTCACGGCTCATCACCACCGCTCCCCCCCCTGGCCCCTCGCTACGAGGCAACGATGAGGGGAGACTGGCTCAGGGAGGGGAAGCGTCGAACTGGAATCGGCGATACGTCGCCGATCTTGTATCGGTGCTGGGCACCCGATGACGGATCCGAGCGCTCCTGGGGAGGGTGGGCCTATCAGACCCCTTATCGGCGATCAATGGGCGATTGGGGGTCGATTCGACTGGGGGATCGACTACAGAATTGATTTGCCCCAGAATTGATTTCCGCGTCGACTCTTCCGTAAAAATACGTCGACCATTCGTAGATCTCCGGGAGTTCTACGAATTGCCCGTGGATGCGACGAGAAAACACAATTCTGGGGCAAATCAATTCTGTAGTCGATCCCCTACTCGATCGATTGGCGTGCGGCCCCGGGCCGGCCGGGCGGTGTCCATCTGGTTCACCGGTTTGCCCTGGATCTTCTTTGGCTTGCGGAGTTGGGGCCCGAGGGCGGCCCCCAGAGTTGGGTCGGGCATGCTCCCCCCACACAGGCAGATGTTGGACGTTTGCATAAGACCCCTCTCATTTCACAAGCCTTTGCTATCCCACATGGTGGGATTGGTGCTTCGCAAGGAGAACTGGTATACAGGCCGTAGGTGAGGAAGAAACCGTTGTTCAAATGCAACCGCTTGTTTCCGCAGCCATTCCTGCCAGGAGAAATAATCAGGATCGTTGGTAGCGAGAGGCTACTGTGCGTCCGCCATCCGAGTACCAAACTGTGTGTTTGAGTGAACTGCACTTGAGATGGAGCAGCAGATGCTTCAGTTGCAGGCGGAGTTGCGGGCGGCTGTGCAGCAGATTGGTGTTCTGCAGCAGCAGGTGCATCAGGGTCAGCAGGTGCAGGACCAGCAGGCGCGTGCGCTGGAAGCGCAGGCTCAGCAGGCTCAGCGTCCACAGCGAGGTGATCGCGGAGACGGTGGAGGAGGGCCTCAGCGGCGCCTGGGCATTGATGCTCGTCAGCTGCCTCGCCCAGACGTCTACGACGGCGAGGACAAGAAGTGGAAGGATTGGAGCATTGTGTTTCGATCATATGCGTCGTTGGCCAATGAGCGCATCGGGCCGCTGATCCAGCGGACGGAGCAGGCGGCTGTCAATGAGCCGTTGCTGAACGTCGGGATGGACGCTGAGGATCAGCAGGCCAGCCGGGATCTCTACCACTTGCTGCTCTCGCTCACTCGCGGCGCAGCGCTGGACAAGGTCTGCAACGCCGGCGTCTTGGAGGGGGCGTACGCGTGGCGTCTGCTGGTGGACCGCTGGGAACCCCGTCTTCGGAGTAGGGCGGCAGGGCAGCTTCTGGAGATGCTTCGCTGGAGTTTCAGCGGTGATTGTCTTACTCGTCTGGAGGCGTTTGAACGAGCGTGCACCCAGTATGAGAAAACGAGTGGCACCCCGTTGACTGAGAACTTGAAGGTCGGCATCGTGCTGAACAACCTGGAGGATGGGTCTGTGCGTGACCACATGATTCTCAACGCAGAGCGCCTCCAGGATTGGCCGGTCTTCAAGTCAGAGTTGGAGCAAATCATGCGTGTCAGGACCTTTGCTGCGTCCTCCCGGGGGCCTGACGACATGGACGTGGGTGCGCTGGGCCTCAAGGGAGGCAAGAAGGGACAGCCGGAGACGCGCAAATGCTTCAAGTGCGGCAAGAAGGGGCACTTGGCTCAGCATTGCCGCAGCGGGCCTCCTGGGCCCAAAGGCGGTGGTCGTGGCGGCCAGACCCTCAACGATGGCGGCAAGGGCGCGGATCGTACTTGTTTTAAGTGCGGCAAGAAGGGCCACATGGCGAAGGACTGCCGCTCTAAGCAGGTCGGTAACATCGACGAGGCTCCGAAAACCGGCGACGCCGACCGAAGGGGCCCGAGAAGGGACCGAAAAGGGAAGCCGAGAGACAGAACCCAGGGCCCAAGAGCGTCCGAGCGAAAAGGAGACCTTGAGGCCCCAAGATGGCTCCAAGATGGCCCAATGGCGCTCCAAGATGGGCCCAAGACGGCCCCAAGAGCGCCCCAAGAGGGCACCTAGATGCTCTGTGTCGGCCTCCGAGGTGGCAAAACGTAATTGCGGACTCCCTTCTTCAATGGAGGGGTGAACAGCTCGCGAGGCTTAGTTGTTGTTCTAGGCCGAATGTCTGCGGACCGAACAAGACGGCCCCAAGAGCGCCCCAAGAGGGCACCTAGATGCTCTGTGTCGGCCTCCGAGGTGGCAAAACGTAATTGCGGACTCCCTTCTTCAATGGAGGGGTGAACAGCTCGCGAGGCTTAGTTGTTGTTCTAGGCCGAATGTCTGCGGACCGAACATGGTTTCTGCGGACCGAGCATGGGATGCGGAATTAAACCTCCCGATACATGCTGACCGTACCCATCGCGGGGACGGTATTAATGAAACAACGCAGAACGCAAACCGTCGTGCGCATTGGTTCATGGACATCGGACGCAAACCGACCGATCCATGCTGACCGTACTGATCTCGGGTAAGCGGCTTTATTCCCCTACATTGAAAGAAGTGCGGAACGCAAGCTAACGTACGCATCGACGCATGGAAAGCGGAAGCAAACCTCCCGATTCATGCTGGACGTACTCATTGTGGGCAAGCGACAGTAGCCCCCTGCATCAGAGGGAGAGGTGCCGAACGCAAGCTGCCGTGCCCATCGACGCCTGCGTGTGACCATCTTCTCCCAGCAACCCTCCGATGGTGAACCTAACACGATCGAGGTGCTTGACGTAGAAGTTCAGATACTGGGTGCCCTGCTGTGTGTGCCCACGGACAACTTTCAGTTCTAACTCCCCGAGTTTTGTCCAACTCATCCCCTTCCTCTGAACTTGAAAACGAAGACCGCCTGCCTGCCTCGCCTCCGCCCATGCCCCTGTGATATTCACTTCTTGGATGTACATGTCTGCGCAATGTCCACCCAATTGTTGTACCAAGGCCTCTACATTAATCAATGTCGTCTCGGCAGACGCTCCCTTCGGAATCTGTATCAAAACGTGCTTGCCAGGCTGCATCAGGTCGAACCGCTCACCAAAAATGTTCTGCAAATGCGGATCGCCAGTAGCAGCCACAGATGCGCCGGCTCCAGCCCCGCCCATCGCTGGCGTCTGGTAGGGCGTCGGGTTGGGCGTCGGGTTGGGCGTCGGGTTGGGCGTCGGGCTCGGCGTGGGGTTGGGCGTGGGGTAGGGCGTGGGGTAGGGCGTAGGGTAGGGCGTGGGGTAGGGCGTGGGGTAGGGCGTCGGGTTGGGTGTCGCCGCCGTGTGCTGAATGTCGATCTCCAACCTGGATGCACAATAAGCACTCGCGGAATAACCGGGACTGATGGAGTTGCTACCCCAATTCCAGTTCGGGATGCCGTTCGGGTACGTTGCGCTCGAGGCGGTGCACGCGAGGCACACGCCGCAACTGCAATCCGTCGGAGAACCACAGTATCCTGAGGCGGTCGTGCCTGACAAAAACATTGACAGAGTCCCCACGCTGCACTTGGCTCCGTATGCCGTTACTGTCCACTTGGTGACCGTGCCCAGGTTGACGCCGCCGAAATTCACACTAGCCCATGCCACATCGTAGTCGCCGTTTTGGCCGAGGCAGTTGTACCCTGATCTGCCGCAAATCGAGCAATGGCCTGCAGTACCATACACGGTGTATGGGTCTTGCGCCTGGCGTGACTGTGTTGTGCTGTTCTCGTCGAATTCGACCACAACATGCAACTTGCCCACACCGTCATCCGTTTCCTGGACGACGACGGGGGGCATTGGTGCAGGCTCACTCTGCACGACATCAGGGTCTGCCTTCCTGAGATGCTGCTGCATCATGTGATCGTCGACGTGGCCGCGCTCAAGCGAGCCGATAGAAGCAACACTGACGAGCCCCATGTAGAAATACATGATGATATACATCGCTACTGTGGCGCGGGCGCGCGCGCCGGTCCGCACCCGTTGCAGTGACCCTTGGGCCGCACAAGTGCTGCCCGCACCGCCCCGCCCCTCATTCCTAGTAACATCCGAAACACGAAGAGCGAAGGGAAGAGAGATAAGCAGAGAGAGGGCACACACACACACACCACATGATCGACCCACGAACCCGGAAAGGAAAATAGACGTTGCAAAGACACCTGATTGGGCGCCCAAAAAAGTTCTGAGAACAAAGGCGGTGTTCTCAGAGCACAAGCCCGATGTACTGAAGCAGAGCAATCTCGAGAACGTCCCGCGCAAACCGTAACAAAAACTTCTTAGAACATTCTGTGGTGGGCCTATCGGCAAGCCAGGACGCTTCGCCACTGCTTGGCCTCCTTGGACGCCCGAGTCATCCGGGGTAACTCGGGTCCGGGGTAACTCGGGTTTGGGTTCCCGGAAAACGAACCCGAGTTAACCCTGACCCGAGTTATCCCTGATAATTCGGGGCTCTGGACGCCCGAAATATCCGGGGTAATTCGGGTTCGGATTCCCGAAATACGAACCCGAGTTATCCCTGACCCGAGTTACCCCTGACGATTGGGGGCTCTGACCTCCTGCTCGCCGATAGGAAAAAAACAAAATATAATCACCGATAAAAAAAGTTAATAATGTGACAAAAAAATACAAATAAAAAAAGAAACAAAAATAAACAAAGCTAAATGATAAGGAAAACACAAGAGAGCAAAAGAAAAACATAAAAAAGAAATTTAAAAAGACAAAAAAGCACCGCCCAATTTCCCGCACGCCGCGGCGCCGCCCCCGGCAGCCGCCGCCGGCCGCGGCCCTCGCGCCCCCCGAAAAAACCCCCCCCGGCCACCGGTCCCTCAGGCTGCGCAGGGGGCGGGAGGTCGCAGCAGAGGCGGGGGCCACGTCGAGGCGGGCGCCACCGGTGGCCTCCGGGGGGGGGTTGGGAGGGGGGGGGGGAGAGGAGGATGAGAGGAGGAGGAGGAGGAGTAGAGGATGAGGAGGATGAGGATGAGAGGAGGAGTAGGGGAATGAGGAGGACTGGAGGAGGAGGAGGAGGAGGGAGGAGGAGGAGTGAGGAGTAAATGATAAGTTGAGGATGGAGGAAGGAGGAGGAGGAGGAGGAGAAGTGGAGTGGAGAGGAGGGGGGAGGAGGATGAGGAGCGAGGAGGAGGAGGAGTGAGGGAGGAGGAGGAGGATGAGGAGGCGGAAAGGAGGAGTAGGATGCCGGATTCGGAGGGAGGAGGAAGAAGAGGAGGAGGAAGTGGAAGGTGGATGGAGAGGGGGATGAAGGAAGGAGGTAGGAAGAAGGAGGAAGAGGATATTGAGGAGGGGAGGAGGAGGGGGAGGGGAGGAGGAGTGAGTAGGAGGAGAGGAGGAGGAGGAGGAGGAGAGGAGGCGAGGTAGGAAGGAGGAGGGTGGATGAGAGAAGGGTAGGAGGGGCAGGAGGAAGGAGGAGGACGTCTGAGGAGAAGCGGATGGGCGGAGGAGGAGGAGAAGGAGGAGGAGGAGGAGGAGGGGGAGGAGGAGGGGATCGGCGATGCGGGGATTTGTCCGTGCCCAGCGCCTACAGGGAAGCGACGTCCTGGGACCCCATGGGTGCGTCGGATATGGACGGCACCTCACACGTGTTTTCCTCGCTCGCTCGATCCTGGGAGTGCTTGTCGCACCGGCGCGGCAGAAGGTGGAGCTCCAGGGGGCTCTGGCGATCACACGCCTGCGACCGACGGCGACGACAATTGGGTGCCTCACCCAGCAGGAGAGCCCAGGATCGAATCGACAAGTCGAATCTCGACGATCGAGAGTCAGCGGATCGGCGGAAGCCGACAGCCACCTCGGGATGAGTCGAATCGGCGGACACTGGCAGAGTAATAGGGCCTCACTGAGAAGCCGGAACCGAAATCGGAATCCGAAGCCGAATCGAATCGCAATCCAGAATCCGCCGAGGTCGCATCGAATCGAGTCGGAGGTACCGAAACGAGCCCTGAACTCAGCCCCGAAGCACCTTCCTTCTGCACATCCCCGTTCAATAGTGAAGGGGCCCTGGGACACACAAGCAAATAGACACAAATAACCAGATTCCCCATATTCTCCCATATGGTCTGGGTTTTTGTCTTCCCCCCCACTTCCCATATTTTCCTACATTTTCTAGGGAATCGACGATGAATTGTGACTGTGTGTTTTTCCCCTCCTGAAGTAGTCGCGCCTCCGTGCGCGGGCGTACGGCCCCCCGACCGGCGCGCGAGAATCCTGCGCGCCGACCCTGAGATTGATAGCAGGCGTCTCGCTCGCACCGCCTTCGGCCCGCACTACTGTCGGGAGTGGTTGGACTGGACACGCAAGAGGGCACGTTGCCTTTGCCCACCCGCCCCCCCCCCCCTAGAGAGCAGAAAACAATTATCCCGGCAAAGCAACCTAACAGCGATGTGTATAAGCATATCTGGAAGCATTCCCCTTCAGATTCAGGTGAGAAGCCAGTTGCAGAATAGTGCTGTTCTCGCAGTCGCAGTCGCATTCGCAATGACAGTCGCAGTAGCAACGGCCTTAGGATCCAATGGAATCCTAAGGATTCTTAGGCATCCTGAGGAATCCTTAGGAATCTTTAGCCTCAGCCTCCTCAGCCTCAACCTCAGCCTCAGCCTGCCTCAGCCTCAGTCTCAGCCTGCCTCAGCCTCCTGAGCCTGCCTCAGCCTCCTGAGCCTGCCTCGGCCTCAGCCTCAGCCTGCCTCAGCCTCAGCCTGCCTCAGCCTCAGCCTCAGCCTGTCTCAGCCTCAGCCTGCCTGCCTCAGCATCAGCCTCAGCCTCAGCCTCAGCCTGCGTCGGCTTGCCTCGGCCTCGGCCTCAGCCTGCCTCGGCCTCAGCCTCAGCCTCAGCCTGCCTCAGCTACAGCCTCAGCCTGCCTCAGCTACAGCCTCAGCCTGCCTCAGCCTCAGCCTCAGCCTGCCTCAGCCGCGGACTCAGCCTCAGCCTCAGCCTGCCTCAGCTTCAGCCTCAGCCTCAGCCTGCCTCGGCCTCAGCCTCAGCTTCAGCCTCAGCCTGCCTCGGCCTCAGCCTCAGCCTCAGCCACTCCGCCGTCGGCTCTCAGCCTCAGCCTTCCACACTACAGCCTCAGCCTCACCTCAGACTGCCTCAGAGCCTCAGCCTCAGCCTGCCTCAGCCGCAGTTTGCCTCAGCCTCAGCCTCAGCCTCAGCTTGCCTCAGCCTGCATCAGCCTCAGCCTCAGCCTGCCTCGGCTTGCCTCAGCCTCAGCCTCAGCCTCAGCCTGCCTCGGCCTCAGCCTCAACTTCAACCTGCCTCGGCCTCAGCCTGCATCAGCCTCAGCCTCAGCCTCAGCCTGCCTCAGCCGCAGTCTCAGCCTGCCTCAGCCTCAGCCTGCCTCAGCCTCAACTTCAACCTGCCTCGGCCTCAGCCTGCGTCAGCCTCAGCCTCAGCCTGCCTCAGCCTCAGCCTGCCTCAGCCTCAGCCTGCCTCGGCGTGCCTCAGCCTCAGCCTCAGCCTGCCTCGGTCTTAGCCTGCCTCGGCCTCAGCCTGCCTCAGCTCGGGCAATCAAAATATTGCACAGGATTGGTGTTCTGGGAACACGAAGATTACCAAGTGGCCCACAGTTGGCTCCGGGCAATCGAAATATGGTACAGGAATCGTGTTCCGAGAACACGCAAAGCACGAAGTGGCCTACAGTTGGCTCCGTGCATTCAAAATGTGGCCTGGGAATGGTGTTCTGGGAACACGAAGAACACGAAGTAGCCTATGATTGGCTCGGGGCATTCAAAATGTGGCCTGGGAATGGTGCTCTGGGACCACGAAGAACACGAAGTGGCCTACAGTTGGCTCCGGGCATTCAAAATGTGGCCTGGGAAGGGTTTTCTGGGAAGGCGAAGATCACGAAGTGGTTGATAATTGGCTCGGGGCATTCAAGCTGTGGCCTGGGGCATTCAAACTGTGGCCTGGAAATGGTGTCCTGGGAAGACGAAGAACACGAAGTGGCCTATAATTGGCTCGGGGCATTCAAAATGTGGCTTGTGAGTGGTGTCCTGGGAAGACGAAGAACACGAAATGGCCTACAGTTGGCTCCAGGCATTCAAAATGTGGCCTGTGTTCTGGGAACACGAAGAACACGAAGTGGCC
>CAUYUJ010001088.1:62322-105382 GCA_963575745.1 Prorocentrum cordatum
CCTTACAAGGTTCCCACTTGGGGCACCACTCGAGGATGTTCTCGCAGGCCCTCTCGAAGCCTGCCTTCCAGCGGTCCTTCACTTCAAGCAAGGCGCCGTCCACGCGCACCAAGGTGTCGCGAACGCACCTGCTGATAGGCAGGTCGCCCAGCAGGTCCACGTGATCATGTCCGTGTGCAGCGAAACACGCGTCCACGTGCTGGACGAAATGGGCGCCCGAAAAGTCCTGCCATGGGCAAGGTGGCGCGGGGGGGGAGGAGGAGGAGGAGGAGGAGGAGGAGGAGGGGGAGGAGGAGGTTGAGGAGGAGCAGGAGGAGGCGTGGATGGGGGAGGTCGAGGAGGAGGAGGGGGATGAGGAGAAGGAGGAGGAGGAGGAAGAGGTCGAGGAGGAGGAGCAGGGGGAGGAGGATGAGGAGGTGGAGATGGTGGTGGAGGAGGCGGAGGCGACAGTGTCAGCCGCCGTCCCCCTTCCACTGCTCGTACCCCTGCTACTCGACCGCCTCCATCTGCTGCCCTCCCCGGCCCACCGCCCCCCCCCTCTCCTCCTCGTCCATCGCCCTCGCTTACTCCTCGTTCGTCATCACTCGGCCTCACCCCCCACCTTACCCAGTCCTCGTCCCGAACCCTCCCTCCCCCATGCGGTCCCAGTCGTCGAAGGACATACCTGTGGTCTTCTCGTAGCCGCGGAAGATGCTGTCGATCGTGGTGACCAGCTTGCGCACGGCGCCCGCGGAGGCAATCCAAGCCTTCAGAGCGTCCTCGTCGACGTCGAACGCGCAGGTGATCAGCGGCAAGCCCTGGGTCCAGATATTCCCAACGCCGATGATGCAGCCGACCTGGTCCCTCAGTAGGGCGTCACTAAAGCGGCAGGCATCTGTAGCCTCCGCAAAAGCCTTCTCAGCATCTTGCGTGAACGTTATCTCGTAACCAGCCCCGCTCACCAAGAAGTACTGATCCAGGATGTCGTCCATGGTGCCGAGAGTACGCGACCAGGGTGCAGTCCAGAAGGTGTCCGGGGAATAGTTTCCAAACATCGTGCCCCTGGAGATGCGCAGGAAGGCATGCAAGCGGTCGCCGAGACGACTCGCCATCGAGGCCTTGAGGTCCTTGTAGGGCGCCGACTGCACGAACTTCGTAAACAACTCATCGAGGGCCTCTGCAGTGGGATGGCCGTCCAAGAATTCCGATAGCGTCTGCAGAATTCCTGGCGCCGCCTCCATGAACTCGGGCACCTTCGAAATCGGGGTCTCGGGCTTCGTGTGATGGGTGAGGATGTTCACGACGTCCCCGCATGCCCTGATGTACGCGACAAGCTTCGCGTACGAGTCCGCATCCAAGTTCTGCACTTGCGGCCCGACCTTGGGAATCGACTCGAAGATGCCGACGACTTCCGTGATCTGGCGCAGGCCATTTACATACACAGGCTCTTCCCAATGGGGCTCGCCAAGAGAGTCCATCCATGAATTCATCTTGACAACCAGGTCCTGACAGGTACAACAGGGGGGGTGAGAGCGAGCACTGGAGAAGACCAGGGTTATACTAGACCTGGAAGAACCTGAAGACAGAGGCCAGGACCGCTTCGAAGGAGGTGGCGTCCCCGGGACATCTCGAAGTCAAGAGTCCCTTGTAGCGCCGCACAGAAGGAGGAGCATAGGAGTGGGAGGCAGGGCATCCTTCGCGACGTCCAACATGATGTCGCTGGCCATACCCAGTAGGCTGTGCAGAGCATTGTCAACATCGGCAGCAGCCACATACCTCTCCGCCATGGGAGTGATGTCAGCGAGCAGCTTGTCAATCACCTTCAGAGAGCCAGACATGCTCAGGAGACGCGTGCTGGAATCCATGCCGCCCTCAGCGCGGGCATCCATCTCGAAGTGCTTCTGTGCCTGCGCGATGTTCGCCTTCACACGCTTGGCCAGATCAACACCTGCTGAAAAGGCAACCACCGCAGCCTGCGCATCTCGGATCAACTTCTTCGACTGCGCCCACTGTACAACAGAAGCTGCCATGGGCCAGCGACTATTTGAGATGCCGTTCAGGGCCTCCTGAGCCTGCTCCAGTTCGACAATGCTTGGCGTGGCATTCTCCTTGAGCGCGCTCAACCCCTGCTGCAAAGCACTCAAGTCCACCTCGATCTCCGTAGGCGCCCAATCTGGCATGGTCGTGGCAAGCTTGAGGAGGTCTGAGAGGATGTTCGTCGGATCCGATTGCGCGATCATGCTGATCTTCATCTTCACCATGTCCACGCTCATGGCAAGCTGGGCCGAAGTCGTGGAGAAGCCCGCCTCCGTGAGCTTCGCGGGCTCCAGGGGGGTCCACATGTTCTGGTCCGCGGCCGCAGCCTGGGCGGGTAGGCGGGAGGTGCGCGGGCGCCAGGATGACTGGGACTCCATCTCGACGACCCCATTTGACAAACACTCTTGCGACGACGGGGGGGTGGGGTGGGCGGGGCCTTCGATGCTCAGCTCTTCCCCAGAGGCGCCCCTTACTGACCGCCCGCCCACAGTGGCCCATGGGGACGCGGCGACTTCAACGGCCGCATCGGGCTCGGAGAAGTTTAGCAGAAGGACCCGGGTGGAGAGAGAGGTCGCTGAGGCAGAGGAGGAGATGGACACGGGCCTCGATCTGCTTGGCGATGTGCTCCTGCATGAGCCAGTGAGGGAAAGGTACGGGCGCAGCTGGTGGTGTCGCCAAGAACGTGAGAGACATCTTGTGTGCCGATGCAAACGATCTGTCGAAGCTCCCACTCTTGGCCCACGCTTTGCTGATGTTGGCCGCCTCCTGCGCTTGTTTGCGGACGCATTGGACTGCATCATCATCGGCGTGCAGTTCTGGATCTGCTTGACCCTTGTCCACCAGCGCCTGCTTCTCCTCGTCGAACTGGCCTGCTGGTACAATCAATTGGCTGAATGCAGCCAAGGCGCTATCCAGCTGGCGCCTGAAATTGGCAACGCCAAAGTACTTTTCGTCTTGATTGCATTCCTTGAAGTCCGAGAGATGGCCCAACAGCACCTGGCGGCGGTTGGTGCGTGGGCGGCCGACAGGGCGCTTCTTACCGGACTCACTGTCACCCCCCTCGCTGGAGCTCGATGGCGCACGAGGGCGCTTCGCCTTCGGCTTCGCCTTGCCCTTGGCGACGGGGGCCTCCGGCGCGGAACCTGCCGAGGACCGCGCGACTACGGGGATGAAGGCATGGAAGCCGCCGAACAAGTTCTGCGCAGGAGCGGGCTGTTGCGGCGGAGCAGGTCCCGCGGGCTGAGCAGGCGCAGTAGGGGGCGGCGGGCCAGAGGCTTTGGCAAAGAACGAAGACGGCGTAGCCGCTGTCTCACCAGACGCGCGCGGGAAGGCGGCCTGAAGGCTAGTCACCAGACCGTTGAAGGAGCGATCCACCTGCCCGGCGAAGATGGCGTCCTCGGAGTCGGCGTGCTTCCTCCTCTTGGAGACGCCATGTGCTTCAACGTCCTCCTCGACCCACTCCATCTTATTCGGGATCCGTACACATTGAACCCCCTGGTGCCACACCACTTGGTGTCCTTTCCCGTTAGTGTGCGGATCGCCCAGCTCAGCGGTGTAATCCGAAAGGAGGACTATGCGTGCCGCCTTGCGCCTGTGGGAAATCTCACGCTTGTGGTAGCTCGAAACTTGCTCCTGCACATCTTTCCAGCTCACTCTCACTGCACGAGTTCCTTTGTGTTCTATGAAGTACAAAACGGCCTCGTTCCGCCGGGCGAAGAATTCGTTGTTGATGTCCTTGTCGGTGCCGACGAGTGCCGTCAGCAAGTTGAGCGTCGCCGTCTCAGCCTGGTCCGCGTAGAAGCCTGCCACGGCGAGACTGTCCGCCACCACTCCCTCCCTCCCCCGCTCCCTCTCGCTCGCTCGCGCCGTCTCTCCCTCGCTCTCTCTCTCTCTCTCTCTCTGCCCGTCTCGCTCTCTCACTCCCTCTCTCCCGCTCTCCCTCTCCCTCTCTGGCACTCTCTGGCATGCGTTCTCTCCGTCCCCGTCCTTATCGATCGCTCTCACCGTCGCTCTCGCGCCTCGTCTCTCTCCCACCCCCTCCCTCCCTCTCTCTCTCTCTCCCTCTCTCTCTCTCTATATCGGTATTCCTTCTTTAATGTTTTGTTATCTCTCCCTCCCTCTCTCTCTCTCTCTCTCTCTCGCTGCCTTTCTCCCC
Organism: Prorocentrum cordatum; assembly: GCA_963575745.1. NCBI lineage: Eukaryota > Dinophyceae > Prorocentrales > Prorocentraceae > Prorocentrum > Prorocentrum cordatum. The sequence goes on from CAUYUJ010001088.1 coordinate 66,494, forward strand.
CTCTCCCCCGGTCTCCCGCTCTCTCTCTCTCTCTCTCTCTCTCTCTCTCCAGCACTCGGTCACTTTCTCTCTCTCTCACTCTCTGCCAGTTCCTCACACACTCTCTCTCTCTCTCTCTCTCTCTCTCTCTCTCTCTCTCTCTCTCTCTCTCTCTCTCGCTTGTTTGGCGCGAAAGGTTAGGCCGCGCGTATATGACCCGACACTCCGAGACTCCGCCACCCCTGTAAACGCTATATCGCAACCGCCGCCGCCACCTCCACCTCCTCCTACTCCTGCCCCACGCCCCCGTCCTCACCTCTCTGCCCACCCTCCTCCTCATCCCCACCTTGTCTTATGCATGCCAAGACTCATGGACTGCCTCCTCCTGAGAATTACGAGGGCAACCACAGCGACGGAGGGGGAGGAGGAGCAGAGCCGGCGTGAGTCCGCATGCAGTAAAAGCAATAGTTTCCTCCGTTGTGCCGCCCGGTTGGTTTGTACCCCCAGTGCAGCGACTCGGCGGTGAACACGTGGTCAGTCTCGGTATCGCGACGTCCACAAAGAAGGCGCGCGCGACCGTCCGGAGTCACCTCGAGGTCATAAGAACGACACAGATAGCAGAATAAAGACATGCGACGCAACAACACGGAGACCTGCGATACAAGACGGACAAGACGGAGACATGTGATACGGCAATGCAGCGCGCCTCGATGATCGTCATATGCCCTGCGGTCTGCTGGACGACGATCTTCTCCGCGTTCTCCGGCCCCCAGACGCCGTAGGTCGCGGTGCTGGGATCGCCGCGTGCATACGACAGGTCGGGCATGTCGGCCTCCCTGTCGCTCATGGTGCCGACAGTGCGGGGCGTGAGCAGGGCTTCTCAAAACAAGATTGTCAGCGCTGACAAGCAGGGGCCCTTGAACATCCGAATGGCTATAAGGCCCACCCCACTCCCAGCAGGACGCTTCCCTCTTGTGGCTGTCGAGCAGTGGGCTGGGGGGGGGGGGGGGGGGATAGAACCAGGAGCATTAACCCCGCCGACGCTGCGACCCGAGATGCAACCCTTCGCGGACGCGATGCACAGTGGATGCAAGAGCAGCTTTGAACGATCGTGCCACCTCAGACCCAGGGCCTGTCTAACGTGAGGCCTCGCTACAAGGGCAGGGGGGTAAAGGGTCGCTTCCTGAGACGTCATACGGCATGCTAAATCGACTCCGGACCCCCCCGCCCCGCCCCCCCCCCCCCCCCCCCCCCCACACCTCTCCGTGTCTGATGGAGACGCGGGGGGGGGGGGGGCAGGAGGTGAGCAAGTGGAGGAGGTAGAGGCTGGGAGACAGGAGAGAAGGGCAGCAGGAGGAGGGGAAGAGACAGAGCAGGAGGAGGAGGAGAAGAGAAGGAGTAGCAGGTGAGGGGCTGCACCAGCCGAGGGTCGCAGTGACCTTTCGCAAGCCAGCGCACACCAGCGGGCGTTGCCAATCCTAGCGAAGACCGCACCCCGCCCCAGGCAACCCGAGCTTGCAACGCGCCCCGCGCGCTTCCCTGGGGGGGGGGTCAACCGCCAACGGCGCCGTAGCTCGGCGCCTGGCCAGAAACTCCCGTCGGAATCTCTGCGGCGGAACACAAGAAACTTGAAATTAGCAGCCGTGGCCTCTGCAAATCCTCTTCTCCGTATCTCCTCTCCATACTCCTCCTTCTTCGTATCTCCTCTCCATGCTCCTCATGCGCCGTCGCTACGGTTCGTGGCTGCGCCCTCTAACGGCGCCGCCCGAACCCGACGATGGCGCTGAGCGCCACGGCAGCAAAGGCAAACCCAGAGTAGGCATTGCCAACGAGAATGCGTGCAGTGCTATCGTCAGTCTCGTCGGATGCGTCGAAAAAACCAATCAGACGCAGAAGACGTTCTCCGGATACCACCCTGGCAGGGAGGCGGGAGACAGAGAGCCCTAGCATTACAAATGACAGAGTCTGCCCCCCACCCCCATGCTGCGCGCCGCCCACCCCATCCGTCACCTTACAATCCCAACGCCAGCCATCCACCTCCCAGGTCTCCTCAACCCCCCCTCCCCCTACCGTGATACCGTCGGGTCAAAAGCAAAGGCCGAGAGCGACGAGAGGAGGAGGCCGCCACGACAAACGACTGGAAGACGTCCACTCGCCTCCAGTGCTTGTCCCCGTTATCCGTCATGGTCCGTAACATCAGCACCGACTTGCAGGTGAGCGTGGGAATCGTCTCGCTGAAGACCGCACCGCTGCCCTCGGGGCCTGTGAGGAACCTCAGCGAGAGGTTCACATCCGCCCACTGAATAACGCCAGGACGTGGCCACGGATCACATTCTTCTCCGTACAAGGCGACCTGGGGGCGGCTACAATGGGGCCAACGCAACACGCACGCACCCTCTACAACACACGATGTGCGAACGCCACCATACTGCAACGGCACCTGCGAGAAAGTCGAAGACACAATACCCTCACAAACGATGGCAGGGCAAGCTTGATGTGAGAGCGGAGGTGAGGCGGGTGCGCGTCAGCGCGGTGTCTGCGTGTTGAGGGTGTCTCACCCTGGAGGGCGGGGGCCGAGGATGCAGGGAGCTGAGTCAAACGGCAGGAGGGAGTGAGGAAGGGTGGTCCCGCCTCAATCTGGGCAGGGCAAAGCGGGGCGAGCAACACCTGGAGCTCCTGGCAGTAGCGCCTGATGTCCGGGGGATACGAGAGGCCCGCTGCCTTGTAGTACGTAAGGTGGATATCACTGGTGCCTTTGAGACGCCTCACCGGAGGGGCGCTCAAACCGTCGAAGAGCGGGATATCACGCCAGTGGAAGAACTCCTCGATGGGGAGCGGCCCAATCTTGAGGCACGGCAACACAGCGGAGTACGCGGAGATGCCGAAGCCTCTGGCATCGTCCAGCAGCCCGACCACGGCCATGCGCGTGCGGACGGCTGGCGATCCGAAGTCCATGGCACTCACGCGCAAGGCCTTAGCGTCGAGTCTGGCGCGTGCGATACGTCGCAAAACCACCTGACATCGGCCCGCATCGATCGCGCACGACCTCCATCGACCCCAATCGACGCCCATGGCCACCATCGACACCCCACCGACCCACATCAACCCCCCAGCACCACATCGGTCGCACAAGCTAGCGACCCCCCCCCCCCCCCCTCATCTGCATAGCGGCGGTGACCGAGTGCGAGGCACGCGCAGTGTATCCACACTCGCGAAGGAACGTGACGATGGCCTCTGCGTCCGAGCACGGGAATGACTCCGTTGTCACCATGAGCGCTGTCAGGTTCTCGAGCACGACCAGCGTTGGGCGAGCCTTCTGAATGTAGGCCGCTGTGTAGGCCCACGCTTTGCCTGTTTCACCTTCTCCAGTCTGTATCGGGCTCAATTTCTGCCCCCTCGTTTTGCCGTTTAAATTGGATTTTGTTGTACAGGTGAAACCAGCTGCGAAAATATCAACTGCGGGGACAAGTACGCGCTGGCCCGATTTGATGTCCATGACGCGAGCTTGGCATAACCTCAGCGCAGTGAACAGCAACGCATGTTGGGACGCAAAGGCAGGAACGGAGGTCGGAGACAGGAGAAGGTGTGGATGTAGGTCACTGGGGGGGAATGGCGAAGGAGCCACGGAGAAGACTAAGGTGGAGGGGTCTGGCGTTGGAGAGGGGGGCGGGGAGAAGGGGCAGGAGATGAATGCCACGACGACGGGAGACGCCTCCTCCACCCTCCCACCACATCCTCCTCGACAGCATCGTCGCCAACGCCAGCGCGACAGCGTCGTCGCCGCCGCCTGCCTCGCGAGCGTCGACCTCCACCAAGGCTCACCACCTATGACACCCCTCATCCTGAAACTATGCTCCATGCTCTGACATGTTGGAGAAGAGATACTCGCAGTCCGGGAACTCGCGCGTCAGGAACAGCTGCTGAGTGATCCCGCACTCGCACTGGAATTTCTTATGAAAGGTGATCCGCTTGTCGAAGCGGTCGCTCCACTCGATGGCGAACGCGTCCAAGATCTTGCTGAAGACATCGCTGCCGCTGAAGCCTCTGGGGCGCAGGGCACTGGAGGAAGGGTGCGGGGGAGAGGCGAGCATGGGCAAGACGGATAGCGTGACGCCACGCGTGGCACTCGCGACATAGCGGGGCGGCGCCTGTCCCGACAGAGAGCTCACCGCCGCAGCGGGAGATCGCATCGAGCACGTTCGGGACGTATTGCTTCGGCAAGAGATCGTGCATCTGCGCGATCGCCTTCTGCAGGGCGTTCTTGACCTGGCCCGGCCCCGCCTCCCTGACCAGCCAACGCAACGCCGCCATTACCTACGATCCCAGACATGAGCGAGACCAGGACGCCCAGGACGAGACCCATGAAGCCCAGGGCCCTGGACTTGGCCTGACCCTGGAGACCCTGGCAGTGTCATGGTATAGCGTAGCCTGAGCCTGCGCACAGGCGGCAGGGTACGTCCTCCAGGAGGCCTCTGACTGGTGCGCTAGCGATCCACAGCAACGGCATGGTGATATCACAGCGGTCTGCTACTCCCTCTCGCCTCTGCGTTCTGCTCCCGCATGCCGCGCCCGCACTTTTTGTCACTTGGGCCGCTTATCAGTATAGTTGGCGCCGGAGGCGCAATTCAGCCCGCGCTACACGGACGCGGGAACAGAGCGCAGAGGCGAGTGGGAGGAGCAGGGCAGAAAGAGCCTGATCAGATTGAGATTAACACTAGTCCCTTGCAGCAGAACGTGGAACAGTCGAAAAGATAGACGGAGGAAGGGCACGCTGCCCCCACGCGCACCTAACACGCAGCAGCGCGCACATGAATTACCCTCGCACGCCAGGATCACGGCGGCGAAGACGGCCCCGAAGAGCAAGCGGCCGCCAATCGCCGTCGCGGCAAGAGGCAAGATTACGGTGTCGACGTCGTCATCGTTGTCACAGGAGGCTCTCCTAGAAAGTGCGCGGAGAGGATGCAGCCCGAGAATGGCGCTGTCCCCACGCCGAGTGCCTGGAGCCTACCCCAGGGCCTTCACATGTCAGGCGCCCCGCCCGTGCCGCCCTCGTCGTTCGGAGGGTACCAGCGTAACTCGCTCGTCATCCAGTTGTGAAAGAACAGCCTCTCGTAGTCCCGGGTGTACAACGTGATCCAGCCATCGCGCGCTTGCTCGAACGTCAAAAACGCGTAGTAGGCCCACTGCGGGCCGTAGATCTCCTCCACCCGAGACCAGTGAATGTGGTGGTTAGTGATGTGCTGCACCACCTGCGGGGATGCGCGCGCAAGGGGGGCGGGCGAAACGGACGACGTGGCGGAGGCGGCGGCGTGGGACGTGAAGGAGGTAGGGCACCACCAACTGGAGAGTCAGGGCAGGCGGAGCAGGAGGGGATGGAAGAGGAGGAGCAGGAGGACGAGGAGGACGAGGTGGAGGAGGCGGAGGCGGAGGCGGAGGAGGAGGAGGAGAAGGAGGATGAGGAGCATGATGAGGAGGAGGAGGCGGAGGCGGAGGCGGAGGGCGAGGGGCCGCCGGCGCGGGCTTCGGCTGCGGCACCGTCGGCCGCGAGCCCGGCGGCAGCTTCCACGGGGCCGCGCCAGCCGCCGCCTGGGCCGCAACGTCGTCGCCGACACCACCGTCGCTGTGACATCAAAGGACAGGCGGACTCCAGCCACCGACACCCCGACTCGACCGACGAGGCCGACTGACGCGAAACGACGGGCACGCCAACGCCGATGGCACTTGGCCACCCAGCCCACCGGCAGCGCCGCGCTTGAACTCGAAGGGAGCGGTGGCGGCGGCCTGCCATGGATCGGCGGCGAGGGGCGAGGGGCGTTCTGGAACCCTGGCGGGGGCGGCTTGCCGTAGGGCACGCACTCCCGCGAGATCCCCTGCCCAGCTGGCGGGCTCCCGGCGGCCGCGGCAGGGCCCTGCAGGGGCCCCGGCGCAGCAGCCTTGTGGGCGGCGGCGCCTTGGAGGGGCGGCGGCGGGATACCTGGCGCCAAGGGCGGGTCGCGCCTGGGGATGAGCGGCGCCGCCGCTGCGGCAGCCGAGCCGCCTGGGGAGACGCCGATGCCGTCTGAACTGCTGCTGGACGCGGCGCCTGCCGCGGCCTCTGGAGTGGTCGGCACCTGGATTACGCAGGGCCCGACCCAAATGATGTCCGTCTGCGTCGCAGAGGACGCCAAGGCGGCCCCGCTGGCGATCTCCACCGTCGGGACGGTCGCGTCGGCAGCAGGCCTCTCAACCAGCAGCGGGCGAAGGAGCAGCAGCGCGTCATCAGCAGCGGTCGCATCGCCAGCCTCTACATCCAGAGGAGCGGTGGTCTCGCCAATGTACGCCTCCTGCGCGTCCGCCGCCGCGTCGTGACCGCCTTCGCGTCCCAGGCCTGCACCAGCATCATGAAGCGCCTCCGCAGAGTCGGCGTGCCCGCTGTCCTCAGGCGGAGCGACTGTGGCCGCGAAGGCGGCGTCGGCGTCTGCGGCAACCTCAGCGTCGCCAGCCTCGACGCCCGCATGCTCGGGGCTGTGCGCGCGCCAGCGGGGAGACGAGGAGCGCGCCATGTGCCCGTGCCGCGCGGAACGGGGGCAGCGCGCTAGGCACAGGTGCGACACCACCTGAGCCTGCATGCAATGGCTCGGACAGAGGCCTGACAGATGCCGGCGTGGACCCTCCAAAGATGCCTGCATGGGCTGTCTGGTGCCTGTCTCCCCCTCCTCGCACAGCCAGCCTTGGCGTCGGTCGGTGCGCGCGGGCTCGCCAGCGTGGGCCCCCCCCCCCCCCCTTCCTCACGCAAGGTGCCCTCACGACAAAGGCCGTCGTCTGACCGCAGCCGCCGACACCATCGCCTGTCCCGACGCCGCCGCCGTCGCCATCGCACTGCGCTCGTCCCCCCCGCGCTGGGAAGGCGGCGAGGGAGGCTGGGCAGGGCCCCGACTACGCGCCGCCTGGCCTCTGGGTGCCTGGCCGCCGCAGGGAGCGAAGCGACAGCCGCGCCCCCGCCCCGCCCGCCTCCGGTGGGGCTTCTGGCGCTCGGGCGGCCGAGTCGGACTCCTCGGAGGTGCCAAACCCGCGGCGGCGGTATGATTTCGTGCAGCGTTTCCCAAGGGATTTCCCATATTTTGCGCGCCATTTCTGGAAATTCACCGTCCGAGTTCAATTTGGACGGGCCCCTCCCGAAAATTATTTTTCGGGAAATTCCAGAAATTCCGCATTTCCCGTTTGGACGCACCCCTCACGCAGATCCGAATTTCCCGTATTTCGGGACGCCAATTTCCTGTAATTACCTGCGCGGCGCCCGTCCGAGTTGAACTTGGACGGGGGGGTCTCCAGAAATTCACCCGAAACTACCGAAACCGCCCACCGAGAAACCCTGCGCGGCGGGACGGGGGGACAGTGTCCTCGTCGCTGCTGTCAGCCTCGGCAGCTGGGAGTGACTTGAAGATGCCCCCGAGCAACGTGCCCATGGCCTTCACGTCCATGCGAGCCTGGCGGGGCAGATCCGAAGCGTCGCCGTCGCTGCGGGGCCCCCGCCAAGATCCCCAACCTCCGCCCCGCAGCATTCGCACTGCGAGCACGCTGCGGGCGGAGGGCGCGGACAGGCGTCGGCGGCGAGGCCGAGAGCCAAGAGGGAGTGGGGAGGATGCGCCTCGGCAGGCACCAGCGCGACCTCCGACGGCGGGGGCTCGGCGACGGGTACAAGCGCACTGCCCAGGACAGCGGACTCTGGCGTAGCGCCCGCTGGCGGGGATAGCTGCCGCGGGTCAGAGGGCGATGGCATCGGCAGCGTGGCCGTGGACACTGGGCTCGCCGTGACCGAGGGCGTTTCCGCCAAGGGACGCAGCCTCGGCGTGAAAGGCGATGGCCTGGCGAGCATCCGTGGCAGCTTGAGGCCCAAGGTCTTGGTCTGCGGCGTGGCGTCCAGCGCACCGATCGCACCATCCTCTGGCACAGTGCGGCGGCGGGAGGGCGGGGGCGCTTGCGTCGATGGGATATCCGCATCGGCGCCATCGCGCGCGTCGACTGCCGCAAGCTGCAGGCAGTTGCCCGCCGCAAGGGCACGGGCGGCGGCACGGCCAAAATTGTCGACGTCAAAGCTGGCATGCTCCATCGCCACGAAGGCGGGGTCGGAGGCTCGCATGAACTCGCGCGGGGGGGCGACGCGTGCCCGGGCCTCGGCCACTGCAACGGCATGCGCTCGAGCTGGCGCGGGGGGCGTCGGCACAACTGTGAGGCTGGCGGGCGTCGGCGGTGGCGAGCTCACGCGAGGCGGCGAGGGGTGGGCCACCCCATCCGCGTCGAGTAGATCGGCCAGCGAGCCCCCCAGCGCCAGGTCCGCGTCGGCATCGGCGGGGTCGGGCGCCGCGTCGGCCGCAGGCACGTTAGCAGCTGGAACGTCGGTGGCGACGCTCTTCTCGTCGGGCTCTGACCCCGAGTTCACGGAGATCCAGTCAGGGATGACGCCAGGCTGCGGCTCGGCATCATCGTCATTCACAAGCACTGCCGCAGCACCCGCCGCCAAGGAGGCGCAACCAGCGCTGATCGCCTCCTCTGCGGCTGGCGTCGACGCGTCCTGCTCGCCAGCAGGAGCGGTGGCTGCGAGGCCGACCCGAGGGGCCTTGCATGGCGGCTCAGGACCTTCATGGCAGTCCGCGGGAGGAGCCGACGGCAACGCTGGGGCAGCAGGCGCGCACGGTTGACTAGCGACACCTGCTGATGACGCCTCGGGTACCTGCGCCGCTGGTGCTGTGGCGACGCTTGCGGCTGCAGGGGTGTCGCTGATGCTTGGACAGACTGCTGCCTGGCACTCTGCTGACGCGCCAATCGAGGCCGTCTGGGAGGTCACTGGCGGGGAAAGGGCTATCTCCTGCAACTCCGCGCAGAGCCCATTCATCTCAGCACCCATGCGCTCAACGGTGTCCGCGGCAGCCGCCACAGGAGGTTGCGATGCTGTCCCTGCCTCTGCGCCTGTCGTGGCGTCTGAGGCGGGCGTAGCGTCGGGCGGCGAAGCGGCTGTGGTTCCCTCAGGGGCCGAGGGCACCGTAGCGCCACGCCTCTTCTTCGCCGGAGGGCCGCGAGTCGACTCGGCCCCCGCCGGAGACGCTGCCTTTGCCGCGGCCTTGCGCTTCGGAGCCGCCCTGTGTTTGGCTGCAGCCGGCGCCGCGGGCACCGCGGGCGCCCCCGTTGCGGCGTTCTCACGCAGGGAGTCCATGATGCTCTTGGCGGACAATGGCTTGGCAGCTCCGCCTGACTGGCTGCGCCCGCTCATCACCGCGGCCTGCAATTCTGACGGGGGAGAGAGGGCTCAAACACTTGCGAGCTTGGCACTGAACAGCTGTCTACGTGGTACCGAAGATCCTGTTTGTACCCCTCATGCGCACAACGGGCAGGCCGATCTGGGGTGTTCAAAGGAATGGGTTGCAAGTGCTGGGCGACGCATTCTCCAATACTCGGACCCCCATGCTAATGCAGTCGAAAAGCCTCCAAAAGGTGACGGGACTCCCTGGTCATATCAACGCTGCTGGTTCCAGTGGGGGTCAATGTGCGAAGAGACTGCCGTTGGGGGGCTTGTGTCCAGGATCGGCTCATCATCTACATCATTGATACAATCATCCTCATTGCGCACCTGCCGAGCCGACCTCGGCAGCAGCCTGCGGAAGGGAGGTTGAAGGAGAGGGGTTGCAATATCGTTTCCGAAGCCCCACGCGACGCCATTGACAGGCGAATGGCCCGCCCCAACTCCGTGCCTGTCCAAGCGAAGAGCGCCCTGCATGCAAGCCGCCCGCGCGAAGGGCGGCGCCTCCCCAGATGTTACTATACCTTACTAGACCGAGACTAAACGCCGCCACCTCACGCCACCTCCTCCCCCCTTCGACCAAAGAGATCTGGCGATGCCACTGAAATGTACGCCACCCCCACGCAGCAACACTACCGATCTGGATATCCCTCCTCGCCCCCACTCCCGCCCCCCAAGAAAGATGGCCCCTGGTCTTCGGAGTGCAGGGGTCTGAACTGGCTGATCTTAAGCCCCTCAACGTAACATCTATGGGGGCGCGTCTAGATCCTCGGGCACCCTTTGAGGCCCGAGGGTTCGAATGGGCACCTGCATGTGCAGAGCCCGGGCCCTAGGGTCGCTCGGATCAATACTCAACCCAGCAATGAGCCAACGTTTCAGTTGCCGCACGCACCCTTCGTCGTCAAGGATCGGGTCACGGCCACGACCCTTGTACTTCATGTTCCGCTTACACTGGTTAGAGTCGCCTTCGTTGCAATGGAGCCCGCATGTGGCGCCCCACCCGACATGCTCCCCGTCAGCCCAAACCTCAGCGATCTGGAACGGTCCCCAGGCCCTGGCCCGCCTCTGACGCTCGCCAACTGGCTTGGGTGGTGGAGGGATCTCTTCACCAGCGGCAGCAGGGGCAGCGGCCGCTGCAGCAGGCGCCACAGGTTCCTCTGCGGCTGGGGGCGGCGGCGCGACTGCCGGGGCAGCGTCTGGCGGCGGCGCAGCCACCACTGGCGGCGGCGCAGCCACCGCAGGCGGCGGCGCAGCCACCGCAGGCGGCGGCGCAGGCACCGCTGGTGGCGGCGGCGCTGGAGGCTGCGCTGGATCCTCCTCGCCGCTGTCTGCGTAAAAAAACGCATCGTACGCCTCCTCTCGGATGCGGGGCAAGGCCGCGATCACCGACTGGTTCGCCCCGATGGTGCCCGAGAAGTCCGTGCCCCTGAAAGCGTCACTAAAGTGTTTCATGAGGCGGCCGAAGCTAGTGTCCGCGTCAAAGAGATTGCCGAAGTCGCAAACATCTTCGTCGTCCTCTGTAGCCTTTTCAGGCGCGACTCCCTGAGAAGGGACTGTAAAAATCCTGTTCGGGACTGCGCAAAATGCGGGGGGGGGGGGGGGCCTTCAGCGGATGGCCACAAGGGCCCAGTAGAAGGGCGCAGGGCGCGCCCGAGCCCGCCCCAAGGGCGGGGGGAAGGGGTGGGGGGGCAGGAGGTGAACCAGGGGCTCGGTGGAGGAAGGGCCCCTCGGGACCAGGGCGCAGCAGAAGAATGAGGGGGGTGGCAAGGAGGGGGAAGTGAGGCTGTCTGTACACCCCACTCTTAGTAAGTGTCGTCCGAACCCCACCTACCCCCTCCCCAACCCCCTGCCCCCATGCATCAGATCAAGACCCCGCTGGGAAATCGCCGGGGGGGGGGGGGAGCGGGGGGGGGGGAGGGGGGCGCTCCACCGTGGGAGAGCGGAAGGGCTGGTTGGGCACGACGGCGCGGATAGAGAAAAAGGTGTCAGTGGCCGACGTCGCCCCTAACGAACAAAGCAAGCAAATCGACATCGCCGTGGTATCGCAACCGCCGCCAGCGTCGCCGCCGTCGCTACCGCCGTCGCCGCCAATCCACATCGTTGCACTCGCACCAGCTCACCCCTCACCGCCGTCCTCCTCCTGCATCGCCATCGTCGTCGCTCCAGCCCGACTCCCGTGGCAGCATTGGGCAGCCACAGGCCTCGAGTATACAGTTCATTACGATCTCCGGGGGCATCATCTCCACAATGTCGTTGTGGCTCACGGGGCGCAAGGGGTCGACGTTCACCACCGTCTTCACCCTGCGCGCTACCAGGGACTGGTTCAGCAACGGATCGTTGTCGCCCAACAAGAGTTTCATCAGGGACGCCTGGTTCAGCGCGACGAGGCTGTCACCCTCCACGCGGAGGTTCAACTCCCTGAGGTCGTGGTCTGCATCGCCTGCCGATGGCAATGGGGGGGCGGAGGGGGGGGGGACGGAGGGGGGAGGGGGCGGGGGGGGGGGGGGGGAGGGAGGATGGTGACAACAGCTCCCAATAAAGAGGCGCCATACGGTCCCCAGGAGGCAGGCCAGGAGGTGATGCGTGGGCGGTGGGGAACACAGGACCAGGGGCGCACAAGTAGCCAGTGCTATCAGGAAGGTAGGAGATGCAGACGTCAAGCTAGATTGTGACAGACCAAAGCGCCTGCGAGAAAAAGAGTCATCATGGGGTTCGACCCTCTCGTGTATGCAGTCCAGAAAAATCCACCAGCCTGCGGTTTCCCAGGATCACCAGGTGTGCTCAATCCCACCTTCAGCCATTCGAACTGCCACTTCTGGCCCCAAAGAAACTTTGACAAGCCCAAACCACTGCGGCAGATCGTCTCGTACCTACGGGCGTCCTGGGACACACATACTCCAGCGTGGCGCTGCCAGCATGCACGAGGATAACCTATTTTGGCCCCTTGAGGTATAATCCCCGCATCTTTAACAAAGGCCCCATCGACGAATTGAGAGCGTGCCGTCAGACCCCAGCTTCGGAAGGAATCGTCACAAGCACTTGCTGCCGCCTCCAAAAACACCTGTTGTCTCAGGGGCAATCCGTCTCCACTAAGGCCGCACATGGCCTGTTGCTCTCGTATTGGGGGCAAGGGGTCAAACTCTGGAAGTTCGCGTTCTGCTGCCACTGCCTGCTGCTTATCGATATACTTGTCGGCAGCTCTAGCATCCCATATAGCCTGTTCCTCCGGGGGTAATGCTTGAAACTGCGCCCTCAACTCGCGCCTGTCGCTAATCTTCTGCCGCTTCGATCGAGGGGCTGCCCGACTCCCACTCGGACGCTCAGAGGCATTTACGTGCAGCATCCAGCCTGGGGCCGCCCTGGCGGCCCTGCGCTCACCACTGCACGCTGCCTCTAGAGGAACCCCAGCATCACGGTAAGCCTGCGCATGTTCTTCGCGTGGGTCAGATCCCCCGGCACGGAGGTGTTGAGACAAACGCTCAGAGAGGTACCCGTTCACTCGCACTCGTTCCAAGCATGGGTCTGCTATATCAATAGCGTGCTTCACCTGTGCAAACAAACGCTCGACATTCATATTTGTCAGCAGCGCGTGTCTACCAAATGTGCGAAACGTTCGCCAGAAAGCAGCATCATTCAACATCTCTTCCGAATTTGGCCACAAGCGCCGCATCCTCCGTGCTAATTTAGGTTCGAGGCAGCATTCGTCGACATGGAAGAACTGTTTGGCGGCATCTCGGAGTTCACGAAGGGGGGCCGCCATAGCCAACCGCAACAATCGAAATGGCCAGTCCCCGAGCGCGTCGTGAAACCTCCGGGGGAGGGGGGGGGGGCGGGCTGGCGAGAAACAATATGGCACCAACGACGGCGCGACAGCCTACGGCAAGGCCCCATCAACGGACTGTGCATTCAGGAAAGATGTGGGGCCCATGGCGGGTGGCGACGTTTAGGACAGGGCCACGAGTGAGCCAGGGCGGCGGTGGCTGGGGTCGGGGCAATGCTTCATGGACCAGAATGCCAAACGCCGTCTAGGGTGTTCGGGGAGGGGTGGAGGGCAAGGAGGACGGGGCGGGGGAGCGGGGGGGGGGGCGGTTTGCAATTACCTCTCCCCCGCACTCTATCCACCTTGGCCCTCTGTCTCCTCCTCTTCCTCCCCCGTGTGGCACCCACCGCCTCAATCTCGCCTAATGCCCGCTTGGCTGCATCCCATCCTAGCTCACCTCCACCTTGCGACATTGTCATGCTGCCTGGAACTTCCAATGCAACTGGGCATACGCGGAAGCGCTGATCTGCATCACCAAACCCCGGGCAATCCTGAGAGCCGTGACCTGGCCGTTGAAGCGGCACCAGAACGACGCGAGCTCGGACTCGGCCACGCGGAAGTTCAGCGGCAGGCTGAAGTCGCTGCACAGCATCTCTTGCAGGCGCCGCTGGCACTCCTCGAATGGGCTCACCGTGGGATCGATGGCCTCAGGGATGCTCGAGGCTGATGGTCGGACGCCACGAGAAGATAATGACTAGAAGAAGGGCGGAGCTTGAGACAAGCAGAGGTGCAAAACATCTCAGAGGCGATCGCGCGGCGATGAACCCCACAACACAAGGCCCGCAACGACCACCGCAACATCCGCACCATCCCACTGCCATTCTCGTCTCCGTTCTCCTAGTCCGCATCGTCATCCTCATCCTCTCCTCCTGACTGACCCCATCGACTCCACGATCGGTGATGCTAAGATCGTCGCATCAAGGATGCCGCTGCGATTCTCGTCCAGCCACTCCAGGCGTTGCCAAAGCCAGTGGAGTGGCCGTCCGGCGTACATCGCACTGAGCATGCGGATCTTAAGTGTCCCCGTCCTCATCACGCAGCACGCGCGGTAAATCTTGCTGGCCACGTATTTGCGATACTCAACGGTGTCGGCATCCTGCTTGAGCTTCCGGGGTCGGAGTGTAGATGAGGAGAATGGGCCAGGGGCGCTGGGGGGGGGGGGTCCGACACGAGCGGGCGTTTGGTGGGGGGGCGGGGTAGCTAGCTGCAGTGCGTCGGGGTAGCAGGGTCAGGGTGAGGACGGGGGCCGAGGCGAGGGGTCACGATCCCCCTCTCCCTCCTCCCCCGCCTCCTCCTCCTCCGCCTCCTTCGCCACCCGACGCGCGGAGAGGGCAGGGGGGCGGGCCGCGGACGGCGGGGCAAGATGAGCATTGGATCGATGCAGGCAACCCTCCCCCGAGCGGAGCCTGGTCTGCCGCCGCCGCAATCTTCTCCCACCGGGGGAAAGCTCGCAAGATCGCCCTCGCGGCCAGGTCGTGGATCATGATGCCTGGTGCCTGCAAGGCGGAAAGGGCAAAGGCAATGAACATGAAACAAGGTAAGCAGATGAGAAAGGTGAGTGACTACACAAGCCCACTTACACACCTGCATCCCTGACCCTCCACCCATTACTACTTGACGGGAGCAGTCTACTATGCCTTGATCTCTTCCTATCGTGCCATGTACAACAGTGCCCCCTGCCAGTTCTACACTCCATAATATCCTCAGTCCACCATGCTTCCCTGACCCCGCCGACGCCGGCGACGCTGTCAACGCCGACCGCCGACGACTCGCTTTTCTTCGCTCGGGCTCGACACCGAAAGATGTTCAACAGGGCTAGATATACACTGGCCTGCACCGCGGTGCCGATCGCGACCGCCGAGGCGATGACTCTCGGACAGCTCCGGCGGGCGCGGTATATGCACAGCTGTTAGCAGCAACCGCATTCTCGGGGATCGTGAACGTGGATCCTTGGGGCTCGTCTGGTGGAGGCTGCCCAAGCTGGGCCGATGCGAGTCGCGGCTCCGCGGGAAGCGGTGCCGGCGGAGGTCGCGGCGGCGGATTCTCAGCTTCGCTGTGCATCGGCGGAGATGTCGGTGGAGGCCCAACGGAGTCCAGCTCGGCTGATCCGCACGGCGTATGGAGGTCAGTTGTGCTCTCGCTCTTGGCTGGCCACAACGGCGGGGTGACGGCGAGAGGACGGTCAGACGCAGTGTCCCGCGGGGAGGCATCGTCAGGCTGCGGGGTAGGCGGAGCCGACGCAAAAGACGTCGGAGATGAAGGCGATCGGCTCCTCAAGATGCACTGGAACCTGAACAAGGCCAACTCGATCTCGTACTTGCTCCTGCGCGACTCTTCCAGAAGTAGCCGATGCTCCTCTTCCTGCCGTTCCACGCTTTCCATAAGACGCCGATGCTCCTCCAGCCAATCGTCATCCTCATCTGCCGTCTCGTCGTACGCCGCCTCGTCGACTGCCATTGCACTGCCGCAAGACGCAAATGCTACAAGCCAAACCCGCTACGGATCGCATGCCAGTCACATAGGCACAAGGGCGCGCAACGCGGATCGTAGCGAAAGGTTGGCAGAGAGGGGTGGAGGGGGGCGGGGGCCTAGAAACGCACCAAGCACCAGGGAGAGCAATGGCACGTTCAAAATGGATGAAACAATGAGACAACATATAGAGAAAGCTGGCGGCATGCGCACAAGTCGGCGGGGACAATGTCGAGGCGGAGGGGGAGGGAGGGCAGGCAGTAACTCGGGGGGGGGGGGGGGGGGGGGCGGGACGAGGGGGGCCTGTTCTGCCATGCTCTCGTCCATATGGCCCCAGCGGTTCTTGGAAGGCTCGCGGCGCCCGGGGGGCAAGAGCACGCCGCCCTCGAGCAGCGCGGCGAAGATGTTATCCACGGCCTCGTCGTGGCTGCCGCACTGGCCGCACAGCCTCTCGAAGTGCACTATCCTGTCTGAGCGGATGTCCCCATTCAGAAATTGCTTGATCTTCGCCATGCGCGCCATCTTGGACGCGGTTCCCCGCAAACGCACTGCTGACATTCTCCTCGTCCTCCGGCCATGGTGCACGACAGAGAGAGAGAGAGATGGAGGGAGGGAGGGAGAGGGCGGGAGGGAGAGAGGGCGAGAGGGAGGGGGAGGGATAGCGAGGACGGAGAGATGAAGAGGAGGAAAAGAGCGAGAGAGAGAGAGCGAGAGGGAGAGAGAGAGAGAGAGAGAGAGAGAGAGAGAGAGAGAGAGAGAGAGAAAGAGAGAGAGGGGGAGAGGGAGAGAGAGAGACAGAGAGAGAGAGAGAGGAGAGAGAGAGAGAGAGAGAGATGAGAGAGAGAGAGAGAGAGAGAGAAAGAAAAAAAAAAAAAAAAAAAAGAGAGAGAGGTAGAGACAGGAACGGAGAGAGGGGGAGGTAGCGGGAGAGGGAGAGGGAGGGGGCGGAAGGGAGGGAGGACGGATGGGAGGCAGTGAGGGAGAGAGGGGAAGGGGAGGAGGGAGGGAGAGCGGGGCGTCGTTGAACAAAAAAAAAAAAGCACATAAACGTGCTCAAACCCTCGCTGTGCCAGAACGCCCACGAACTTTCGGGAAAAACAAAAAAAACCTGTGCCGTCAAGCCGCTGCTCCTGTTCGTGCTCCCCCGCTGGCCATCACTTGTATGTTTTTACTGATCCCCGCCTGCTGGTCACAGCTAGCGGCGCCGACGTTGTCCGTCCGGCCGCGGGAGTCTTTCCCGATCGTGAAGCCCAAGACGCTGTCCAAGTGCCCCCCCCACTTCGGGTCCGGGAGGTCCAGCCAGTTCACCTCGACCACCCCTGGCTCCAAGAGCAGCGACCCTAGCGCGCGTGCGACCAGGTTATGATGATGAACGCTTCTGTGGACAACGGTGTTCGCATGGATGTCCCCAATCAAGTTGTCCTGCGTTGGGCGCTGTCGGAAAGGAGGGGGGGGGGGGCGGATGCGACGACGGAGAGCGGCGACAGACTACGCCGAAGGACGCGGGAAGGGGGCGCTCTCTAGAACAACGGGGATCTAGCACAGATACCATCCGTCCCCGAGCGTCCCCTCTTTTACCTATACTGCCCCCTCCATTCCCCCCCGCACCGCTCCCCGCCCCCGCAGTCCTCGCCCGCAGCATGCACCATTGTGGTGTGCACCGCGTGCACGCTGCAGCACTGCAGCGGACTCTCGAGAATGTTGGGGGCCCGGCTGTACTTCTCGTGGAGGAACGCCAATGCCCGCACATTACTCGATGCTTTATCCGGCACCTGACTAATAAAAACATATGGAACCTGAGAAGCCAACGCCATCACGCCCTCAAGATTCAGAGGCCCCGAAGCCCGCTCAACACCCTCCAAAATAGTTGAAGCCTTGCTGTTCTGCAGAAACACAGGAGGGACAGGCAAATCCAATCTGTCCTCGTGTGCCTCCTGAGGGATACTAGCACGTCTCCGCCACCTCTGCCGCCTGCATTTGCACCCTCGCATCCTCAGTCTCCTCCCGTCCCAAGTGATAGCCCTTCCCTCACAGGCCTGCCCCTCTTCCTCCTCCTCCTCCTCAACCGCCGCGTCCTGCCCCGCCTCCTCCTCCGCTGCAGCATCCGCCACCGCCGCCATGGAAGCGGGATGGAGGTGTGGGTGGGGGGCGGGCGGGGGCGGCCAGAGGCGGGGGGCGGAGGTGGCCGGGGGTGGGGGGTGGGCGGAGGTGGGCAGGGACAGGGGAGGGCGAGGAGGAGGAAGAGGACGAGGAGCAGGAGGAGGCGGAGTTGGAGAAGGGGGGCGCGACGGCGAGGTGGAGGGCGCCGAGAGCGGGAAGCAGGGGCGTCACGACGAAGTGGGGGAGGAGGGGAGGAGGGGAGGTGGTACTGAACGCCAGCCCTGATTTGCAACCCACCCAAAACCCCAAAGCTCCGAGTTCACCGCGACGATGTGGTTCTTGATCGCCAGCAGCTCGACCGAACCTCGCTCTGGAAAAACAGCACCACGCCCACTGACGAGGTATTCCGTCGCGGAGATCGTCTTGCATTTCCCAGCGTCGGTGTCCTGCGCGCGGCCGGGGAGCGGATGGGAGAGGTCCGGACGGAGGCGGGGTGGACTCGAACCCCAGCGGCAACGCGCAGAGGCGGACGGATAGAGAGGACGCGGTGCAACAAAGAAGAGAATTTTTTTTAAAAAAAATTTAAAGAAAAAAAAAACTGGATGGTGGGAGATGGAGAGGGCCAGGAGGGAGAGCAGGAGAGGAGCATGGTTTACCAAGCGCACTGGAGGAGAGAGCAGGCAGAGGGTCCAGGACGAGGTAGCGCGCGTGGGGCGCGACGATGGCAGACAGCTTCCCGAAGCGGACCTTCCAGGGCGTGCAGTCAAACCCGCGGTTCACCAGCACGCCGTGGATCTGCTTGTCCTGACCAGAGTCAACCGTGCCCATCCCCATTCCGGGGCACGGCCACCAGACTATGCTCCTCCTGATCCTGCCGCTCTGCCGTCCTTTTTCGGTGATCGTGCCCTCGCGACCGTGCTCCTCCGCAATCGCGCGCCTCATCATGGTCCGCCTCATCATGGTCCCCCTCACGCTGATCCTCCCACTCATCTTGGTGACCCTGACGATCCGCTCGATCCCTCTAAGCATGGAAGAGATCCTCCTGTCCTCGCCGTGCCTCGTCTCCATCAGCCACCTCCACATCCCACCTGCCCTCCCATCCACGTCCCCTGTGCTACCGACCCGCTGGCAACCACCCCCCCCTAATGCCATCCTACACCTCCTCCTGGACCTTGCCCCCCCCCTCCCCATCCCAGTCCTGGAACCACGTGCGCAGCCGCGAGTCGAGAGCGCGCTCGGTGACGCGGGCCACCGCGGAGGCGAGCTCCAGACTGCGCCGCGTCTTGCCCATCGCCACCTGCGAGGGGAAGGCGGTTAAACCCTCCTCCTCCACCTCGTGCTCCTCCTCTGTCCTCCTCCTCCTCCTCCTCCTCCTCCTCCTCCCCCTCCCCCCCCCCCCCTCGCCCTCTCTCGCGTCGGCAGGCCACCTTGCCCTTGCGCGGGCGCCCTGCCCGCGCCAGGCTGCGGTAGGCTGCGGCCTGGACCAGCGCGATGTCCCACTCGTGGGACCACCGCTGCCGCCCGGCCGCAGGCTGTCGGCGCTTGGCCACGACGCGGCCTTTCCGGACCAGGCCCAGGCGCCCGCGAGGCACAGCGCGGTCGCCCCAGCGAATCTGCCTGAGGGCGTGGCCGCTGCAAGAGAAGATGAAAAGGAGAAAGGGGCGGAGGAGGAGGAGGGGCAGGAGGAGGTGGAGCAGGAGGAGGAGCAGGACAAAGGGGTCGGGGGTGGGGTGGGGGAGGGGGAAGGGGAAGGGAAGCTGAAGAGGTAGCGGAGGGGGAGGAGGATGGAACCGAAGAAGCGGAGGGAAAGCAATGCGAAGGAGGAAGTGAACACAAGAAACACGGCAAGTGGAGGATGGTGAGACAATCCCGCGACCCCATTTTGCTTCTGCTCCAAGTTACCCAACTAACCCCGCCTCAAGTTTCCTGGGCGCCCTCTACCGCAGCCACGCCCTCCCCCTCCATCCGGGGCGCCTGGCGTCGTGGGTCTTCTTGAAGCCGTCGTACGCCCTGGCGAGGTGGGCCGCCGCGGCGTTGCCGCCGACGAAGCTGCGGCGGCGACGTGGCGCCGCGCATGCGCGGCCCCCGTGCACGGCGGCACGGCGCTGGGCCGCGACCCCAGGGAGGGGGCCCCAAAACGGGAGATCCCCCCCTGCGCCGGCAATGTCCAAAATGGACATGTTGAGCCAAAGCGCTCCGCGGACCCACCGCAGCGGCACGGCGTGCAAAGACGGGGGATGGGAGTACGCAGTCTATGAAGACAGAAGGATAAAAAGCAAGTGCAAGATAAACTGGTGGTAATACAACTCTCCGATACCCATGCAACAACAAGCAACATTGCCGACGCAAGCTCGTGAGAGGAAAAGGCAGGCAGAGAGAGCGAAACACAACCAGCACAGACTTTCGATCGAAACAACGGTGATGGCACGATTTCGAAGCGACGTTGACGGCGTACGGAAATAATATTTGGTAATTTCAAAATTCATATTGCGTAATTAAGTGAAGAAACCATGAATTATTTTCCCGTATATTTTGAATTTCTGGAAACGAATTCATCGGGGGGTTTCCCTGGCTATGATTTACAACCGTTTGGCGGAGCTCCTCAAGATACGTGGCGTTGACATCCGAGAACAATGTTTTGGCATGCTCCAGGATCTTCAAACGGTTGTCTTCCAACGAGGCAGTTCCCTCAATGGAAATGAACCGCTGTGGGGGCCTATGAAGAGGGAGCTTGGAGCGAGGATTAATTCCAACATCGTTGATGACTCTTGGTTTTGCACTGGTTTTCCTCCTCCTCCTCCTCCTCCTCCTCCTCCTCCTCCTCCTCCTCCTCCTCCTCCATTCCTTTCCCTGATGAATAGTTTCTCCCTGTCGCACCCCGAGGCCAGTTGTTCGGGCGGTCCGGGCGTCTCGCCCGAGACGCCCTCAGCGTTTAGGACTCCGAAGCTTGACAAGTGGCAATAATGTCACGGATGGGGGGCGTGTGGTTTTCAACAATGTGGCTCCCTCCGCCGCGCACATTTGTTTGAAACATTTTGCAAGAGTTTCGCACACTGAGGGCGGGTGGTCTCCAACATGTGGCTCTCGCCTCAGCCCCGCGCACATCCGCTCTAAACATCTGCAAGAGTTTCACGGATCGAGGGCGGGTGGTCTTCAAAGTGTGGCTCTCGCCTTAGCCCTGTGCACATCCGCTCTAAACATTTGCAAGGGTTTCACGGATTGAGGGCGGATGGTTTTCAAACTGTAGTTATCGCCTCAGCGCCGCGCACATTCGTTATGCGAATTTGCAAGAGCTTCACGGAGTGAGGGCGGTTCCTTTTCAACATGTGGCTCTCGCCTTAGCGCCGCGCATAAAAAACAATGCAAGAGTTCCACGGATTTTCAAAAATCAACGTACCAGACATGGTTTCGGACGGATTCAGGATTATGCGAGTGCAACAGTTATGTTGATTCGCGGTGTTACAGTTCCAAACATGGCGCTCTGGCGCGATTCCGGATCGTGAAGACGCAGCGGTCATATTGATCCGTAGCGTGGAAATCCCAAGAACAATGTTTTGGCATGCTCCAGGATCTTCAAACGGTTGTCTTCCAACGAGGCAGTTCCCTCAATGGAAATGAACCGCTGCAGGTGCCTATGAAGAGGGAGCTTGGAGCAAGGATGAATTCCAACATCGTTGATGACTCTTGGTTTTACACTGGTTTTCCTCCTCCTCCTCCTCCTCTTCCTTCTCCTCCCCCTCCTACTCCTCTCTCCTCCTCCTCATCCCTCTCCGCCTCCTCCTCCTGCTCCTCCTCCTCCTCCTCCTCCTCCTCCTCCTCATCATCCTCCTCCTCACTCTCCTCCTCATCCTCCTCTTCCTCCTCTCCTCCTCCTCCCTCCTCCTCCTCCTCGTCCTCCTCCTCCTCCTCCTCCTCTTCCTCCGCCTCCTCCTCCACCTCCTGCTCCTCCTCCTCCTGCTCCTCCTCCTCCCCCTCCTCCCCGCGGCCCGAAACATCCGAGGTCTTGGTTTATTCTGCGCGGGGCCCCTGAAAGCCCCAGCCCACTCTCCAGGGCCAGCTCTTCATCTCTAGTCGGTTTTATGCGATCCCAGGGCCCGACGAAGGCCCCCCAGAGGCTGGAGACGGCACAAGACCTCAGCCTCGATTTCTTCTTGAGACGTTGGCCGTCTGGGGCCCCCGCTCCCAGGACGTTCCTACCATCAGGACCCATCCCGAGGCACGCCCCCCAAGTCGACCATCGATCCTCGGATCCAGCCATGGCGATGCGGCGCCCCCTGGAGGCCCCCAGCACGCCAAAGCTCGATCCTCGACCCTCCTCGTCGTCGTCGTCGTCGTCGTCGTCGTCGTCGTCGTCGTCGTCGTCGTCGTCGTCGTCGTCGTCGTCGTCGTCGTCGTCCTCGTCGTCGTCGTCGTCGTCGTCCTCGTCGTCGTCGTCCTCCTCCTCGTCAGCAGGGCCTTCGCCACTGCGCGCTGCGCTCTGCCCAGCAGCTCGTTGAACGCGCGCGCGGGCGCGGCCGAGCCGCACTGGCCGAGGGCCTCGGCGGCGCCGGCGCGCAGCGCCCGGAGCAGCGACAGGGCCACGTCGAGCTCGCGCCGCTCCACGAGGGCCAGCAGGGCGGCGGCGTGCGCGGCGGCGTGCGCGGGCGAGGCGCACCTGGCAGGCAGCCGCACTTCTGCTGGGGAGGGGCCCAGGGGCACACCAACGAAGAGGCACAGCTCCAAGGATTCCCCCCTAACGCTCGCATCAGCTCGGGGTTCTCGTCGCCCCCCCCCACTTCCCACACGTTCCCCTATCTGGTTTCGTGGAGATTGGCGGTTCACTTTGTCTGTGTTTTTCCCAACCCTCCCTTGGTTGGGTACTCGTTTTGAATAGAGCACTCTGGTCGCCCCGTCCTCCCGCCCACTTCCTTCCTGCCTCCTACCTCCTCCTCGCGGCGCCCTCTGGGGGGTTGCGATATGCGCATATGTCGCCTCCTGCGATCTTGCTCAACTGTCGGCACTTTCGTGGGCGACTGGGAGGCCCAGCGGAGTGGTGTTACACGCGGATCGCGTCGGGACCTCGCGGCTCCCTGCGGGGGGAGCTGCCAAGTGCGCAATTGTTGGCATTTTCGTGGGCTCCTGGGAGGCCCAGCGGAGTGGGGTTACACGCGGATCGCGTCGGGACCTCGCGGCTCCCTGCGGGGGGAGCTGCCAACTGCGCAACTGTCGGCTTTCGTGGGCTCCTGGGAGGCCCAGCGGAGGTGGGGTTGCACGCGGATCGCGTCGGGACCTCGCGGCTCCCTGCGGGGGGAGCTGCCAACTGCAAAACTGTCGGCATTTTCGTGGGCTCCTGGGAGGCCCAGCGGAGTGGGGTTACACGCGGATCGCGTCGGCACCTCGCGGCTCCCTGCGGGGGGAGCTGCCAACTGCGCAACTGTCGGCACTTTCGTGGGCTCCTGGGAGGCCCAGCGGAGTGGGGTTACACACGGATCGCGTCGGGACCTCGCGGCTCTCTGCGGGAGGAGCCGCGAACTGCGCAATTGTCGGCACTTTCGTGGGCTCCTGGGAGGCCCAGCGAAGTGGGGTTACACGCGGATCGCGTCGGGACCTCGCGGTTCTCTGCGGGGGGAGCTGCCAACCGCGCAACGGCCGGCACTTTCGTGGGCGACTGGGAGGCCCAGCGGAGTGGGGTTACACGCGGATCGCGTCGGCACCTCGCGGCTCCCTGCGGGGGGAGCTGCCAACTGCGCAACTGTCGGTCCTTTCGTGGGCTCCTGGGCCCAGCGGAGTGGGGTCACACGCGGATCGCGTCGGGACCTCGCAGCTCCGTGCGGGGGGAGCTGCCAAGTGCGCAACTGTCGGCACTTTCGTGGGCTCCTGAGACGCCGAACGATCGCTCCAGGACGTTCAAGGTGGGCCCCAGACGGCCCAAGAGGCTTGCAAGACGCTCCAAGAGGCCTCCAAAAGGCTTCATGGGAGGGCCCCGAAAGACCAAAGCCACGAATTGTACTATGGTTTTTGGAGGATGTTGGCCTTCTCGTCTTTTCGGCTTTCCGGAGCTACAGGACGGCTCAAGAGGCACCCAATATTGCCCCAAGACGGCCCAAGAGGCTTCCCAGAGGGCCCGAAGACTGCCCACGAGGCCCCAAGACGGCCCTAGACAACCACTCTAGCGAAGAGTACCGACTATCGGGATTTGTAGGTCCGGTTTCCAACGACGATGTCCAGATGAGTTGCTGTGAGCAGGGCGATTTGGGTGCGACCGAAACAGCAGAATACGATTCTCCTGCTACAGCTACAGGCCCGAGCTAAAGCTTTCGGGTCCCGAGCTTCGGCTACAGGCCCAAGCCACAGCTACAGGCCCATGATAATGGGGCGCGACCGAAACAGCAGAATACTATTCTCCTGCTACAGCTACAGGCCCGAGCTAAAACTTTCGGATCCCAAACTTCGGCTACAGGCCCAAACCACAGCTACAGGCCCATGATAATGGGGGTAAAGAAGGCGCGGCCCTGGTGCAGGCAGTATGTGGACACCAGGATCGAGCGCAAAGCGCTGTTCGCTAATCGGTCGCGCGGCGCCGTCCTGTAGCGCAGTGCGCAGCGCTGTCCCTCGAGAGCGCGGGGCGCTGATTCTTCGTTGAGCGAAGTACACCGCTTGACCCTCAAGCGCGGCGATTGCCAAGAATGCAATGGTCGTCGCTTTCGTGGGGCTCTTGGACGTCCAGCGGATGTTCAGATATGTTGAAAGCGCCAGTTGGTAATGCCACCTGTTGCCAAAGGGTCGGTCCCTGGGTAATTTGTTCTCCTCCTGATTCTTATACAGCGAAGAAGCGCAGCGGCGGAGAGAGGCGGCCGACGAGGGAGGTGGGGAGGGACAGCTAGGTGCGCTCGCGTCATATGCGCGTAGCTGACCTGCTCCAGGCCATAGTTTTGAGACAAGGGCAGGGGTTCAGAGTCCGAGGAGGAGTATCTGCAGCCAGGCGGGCGACGGGCAGATGCGGGTCTGACCTCTCGCGCATGGGCTTGCGCGGGCCGCCAGCGCGGCACGCTACATTGGAAAGGAGGGCGCTCACGCGCGACCTTGCGCGGGCAGCTCACGCGCGACTGTCCGCGCAGTCGAACCCGTCAGTCTGCGTCGCCCTGGTGGGCCCCAGCGGGGGCGTCCGATGCCCCAGCGTCCGTTCCCTCGGACCCGCATGGGTGGGGCTCGCAAGTGGTCGCAGACCTGAGCCGCCTCGCCTCAACTCGCCTCACCGCGCCACTTTGGGAGACCACAGCGTGCCGCTGCCGCGGCTCCACGGACCTCTCCCGGGGTGCGTTCTGGCCAGAAACGCGGGGCGAATCCAGCCGTGCCCACGAAGGCCCCCCCAGGAGGCCCAGCAAGGCGAACGCGAGGCCAGGGCAGTGACATCGACACTTTCCCCTCCTCAGATCAGTGGCCTCCTCAGATCAGTGGCGGGGGCCTCGCCCGGCCTCGCCGAAGACTCCCCCGAAGGCCGCCGAACTTCGCCGAACCTGTTCGAGGCCTCGCGGGAAGCAGCCCCACCGGGCCCATCGGGGCCCCCTCTCTCGGGGGGGGGGGCGCACCCGAGACCGCCCCGCACGTGCTCGCGACAGGGACATCACATCGTTGCTGCTCTGCGGCCTCCGGCCGCCCTCCGCTGACATGGGATGTCTGGTGCCTCGCTACAGCCCCGCATGGCGAGGCATCACAAAATTGACGATTATCGACCCCAGCGGCCCCGTCTCGACGATCCTCAGAACGTGTTTCGGCGCAACCGAGACGCGCCAGTGCGACACAAGTGGCGTGGTGAGGGCCGACACAGGCTGCGTGTCATATGTGGGACCGACCGAGCGGGGTAGCACAGATACACACTTTGAGCAAAGCACACCAACCCTTTGGGCGGCGACAAATGATCTAACGATATTCTCTCTTTCCTCTTCCACAATCCCTTCTTCCCCTTCGGGGAGGGGTTTATCAGTGTTCCCTGTTAATATACACCCCCTCCCCCAGGAAACTGGGAGCCAACCGCGGACAATGCGGGCACCCCCCCACCATCCCTGTCAAAAAACATTAATTGAATCATTGGCGGCGGCGGCGGTGGCGGTGGCGGCCGCGGCGGCGGCGGCGGGGGCGGGCGCGGCGGCGGCGGGTCCGGCGGTGGCGGGCGGCGGCAGTGGTGCGGCAGAGGCTGCGGCGGCAGCCGGCTGCGGCGGCGGCGATTCGGCAGCGGGGGGCGGCGGCAGCGGCAGCGGCGGCGGCGGCGGCCGGCGCGGGCGGCGGCGAGCGGGCGCGCGGCGCGGCGGCGGACAGCGGCGGCGGCGGCGGCGGCGGCGCGGCGGCGGCGGCGGCGAGCGGCGGCGGGGGCGGCGGCGGCGGAGGCGGCGGCGGCGGCGGATTGGCCTCCAGTAGCTGCCCATCCAAAGACGAATGCTGAATATGCTGCGGCTCGGGCCAGGCTCGGGTGCTGCGTATGTGTTGACAGGGCGGGCGGGAGTGAGCGAGACGGCTTGCGGGCGGGGAGGGGGTCGTGACCCCTCCACAATTACTCACTATGAATATACTCTCCCTCTTCCCCTGATGGCGTCCGGGTGATGGCCGCGCACCCTCCGCGTACTGTTTTTGTTACACACAGGATGCCCGGGAAATCCCGGGAAACGACTCTCGCTGAGGCGCCGGCGTCATTTTTCCCCAAAATGCTGCTCTCGTTGAGGCGCCGGCCTCATCTCTGCTCCCGAATCGTTCCGAATCGTGCTCCCGCTGCAGCGTGGGCCTCATTTTCGGATTGGTGTTTGGCCTCCGTCGTCCAGGATGGCGTTCTCGCCCCAGCGCGGGCCTTTTTCTCGCGCGCCCATCCGCCCGCCACCACCGCGCCGCACCGCCACCACCACCACCACCACCACCACCACCACCACCACCACCACCACCCAGCACCCAGCACCAGTACCAACACCACCACCACCAGCACCACCACCACTAACCACCAGCACCCAACACCACACCATCACCACCACACCACCACCACCACCACTACCACCCCAAGCCACCCACCACCACCACCACCACACGACCACCAGCACTACACGCCGCACGCACGCACGCACGCGCACCACCACCCACTACGCACGCGCGCGCGAGCCACAGGTCCGCTACGACACGCGTCCGCGGATAGAGAAAATCAGCGCCATGGTAAGGGATGGGAGGGAGGGGTAGGACGTCAGATATGACGCGAGCGCACCTAGCTTGCCCTACCCCCTCCCCTGGACCTGGACGGGGCGCCCCACGATGTGTCAGAGGGTCCTTTTTCGCACAAGATGGCTCCAAGAGGGCCTCAGAGAGCCCAAGATGGCCTCCAAGATCGCTCAAGATAGCCAAACATGGCTCAAGCCAGCTTCCGACATGCCTCCAAGACACCCCAAGAGGGCCACAAGACGGTTCCAGGTGCTCTTGGATACCCCTCAGGACCCCTTCCAAGACCCCAAAAAACCTTCAAACACCGAGGGAACATCAGCGATGTTTGCCTTTATCGCCTTTTCGCGTCCGATGCGCTATTGAGGCCTCAACATGGCCCCAAGATGGCCCAAGAAAGCTTCAATAAGGGTCCAAGAGGCCCCCAAGACGGCCCCACGAGCGCCCAAGAACGCCCCAAGAGGGCCCCAAGAGGCGATTTTAATGGTCCCGGAGGGGAAAGAAATCGAGGACCCCCCCTCCTTTGATCGATGGTCTTCAAGACGGTCCCAAGAGGCGCTCCAGGGCTCCCAAGAGAGCTCCAAGACAGCCCCTCTTGGACCCCAGGGGGGCCCCAAGAGGGTCCCAATAGGGCCCCAAGAGGCCCCCGAGCGCCCTCAGAGAGCCAAAGACGACCTCCAAGATGGCTCAGATAGCCCAAGCTGGCTCAAGATGGCTCCCAGGATGCTCCAAACGGCCCCAAGACCGCTCCAAGAGCGCCCAAGAGCTCTCCAAGAGTGCCCCAAGAAGCGGTTTGCAGGCTCCTGAGGGGGGAGCTGAGCTGGGGACCCCCCCCCTCCTATAATCGATGGCCTGCAGGATGATACCAGGAGGGTTCCAAGAGGGCCCCCAAAACTCCCAGAGAGCACCAGCAGCAGCAGCAACCGCAAGAATACCTCTAGATTGTTACATGGGTCCTCGTCCGCGTCGTCCTCATCCTAGTCCTCGTCCTCCTCGTCCTCGTCCTCATCCGCGTCCTCGTCCTCCCATTCCTCCTCATCCACAGCCTCCTCCTGCTCCTCATCCTCCCCTTCCCCTCGCCCCCACGCAGCCCCAAGGGATGGCCCGAAGAGGCCATCCAAGACCATCCCCTTGCTCCCAAAGATCTCTCGGTTCACCCTGGTTGCTCGATTTGTTTCCCTGGATGTGTCTCTTCGTCCCTGTTCCCGTCAACTCTCATGGGCAGGGCTTCTAAATGGGCTGGGGAGCGTGAAGAACATACGCTCAAATCCGAAGGCACTGTATATAGTCAGACAACCAGAGGTCAGCGCGGAATTCTTGGAACGGCGCTGGACCCACCTCCCTGGCGCGCGGAGCGCGCTGGGAGCGCCGTCAGGGGTGTCCAGCACAAATCCACGAAATCCAGACGGACCACCAAATACTTATGTTAATGCCTTATCAGATTACACGCACGTTCCGACTCAATCCTATCCATGAGATCCGACAGCGCGAACAAAAGTGAGACATCGCGAAAAAACACCACCAGAGCCCCAGACCCATCTTCCTGACATTTTTCCCCATATCATAAGATGGGACGTGATATGTCTTGGACGCCGCCGACTTCTCCTCCTTCTCCTTCTCCTCCCCTCTCCTCCTCATACCCAGACTTACTCATACACAGACTGACTCACACTCTGACTTACTCATACCCAGACTTAGCCACACAAAATTACTCATACTCAGACCTACTCATACTCAGACCTACTTCTACTCAGACTTACTCATGTTGAGACTCACGCACGCCCCGTTCGCGGCCGTTTTGTGGGGATACCTCAAGCGGTTTGCCTGTTCTGTCCCAACATCCTTGGATTTCGGAGCAGCTTTGGAGGATGTCTCGAGCGAGGCGCCCATTTTCACCCCCCATAAGGGGAGCCGCCAGAGGTTATCTCACGGTCCCGCTCGCGGCCGTGTTGTGGGGATGTCTCAAGCGGTTTGACTGTTTTCTCTCCCAACATCCTTCGCTTTCGGAGCAGATTTGGAGGATGTCTCGAGCGAGGCGCTCATGTTCACCCCCCGAAGGTGAGCCGCCAGGGGTTATCTCACGGTCCCGTTCGCAGCCGTTTTGTGGGGATGTCTCCAGCGGTTTGCCTGTTGTCTGTCCCAACATCCTTGGCTTTCGGAGCAGATTTGGAGGATGTCTCGAGCGAGGCGCTCATGTTTACCCGCCTAATGGGGAGCCGCCAAGGGTTATCTCACGGTCCCGTTCGCAGCCGTTTCGTTGGGATGTCTCATGCGGTTTGCCTGTTTTCTGTCCCAACAGCCTTCGCTTTCGAAGCAGCTTTGGAGGACATCTCGAGCGAGGCGCTCATTGTCACCCCCCTAAGGGGAGCAGGGGTTATCTCACGGTCCCGTTCGCAGCCGTTTTGTGGGGATGTCTCAAGCGGTTTGCCTGTTTCCTGTCCCAACGTCCTTGTCTCGATCGGTGGCCAGACTCGTGGGCACAGATTCTCCTCAGGATGCCACAGGAGGCTCCAACAGGCTCCAGGAGGCCCCAGGATACCGCATGAGGTCCCAGGAGGCACCAAGAGGCCACAGAAAGAATGAAGAGGCCACAGAATGTCCCAAGAGGCTCTAGGAGGCCCCAGGAAGCTCCGGAGGCCTCAAGAAACCACAGGAGGCCCCAAAAGGCCTGAGGAAGCGCCAGGAGGTCTCGGAAGGCAACAGGAGGCCCCGAGAGGCCCAAGGAGCAGGAGGCCTCAGAAGGCAACAGGAGTGGTTCCAATCCCATGTGTTGTACGTATGCTCCTATAGATTGGGCCTCACCTGGAGCACGAATCCTTGATGTTATACGTATGTTTCGATAGATTGTCCTTCTCCTGTGTACTTATGTTCCTATAGGGCCTGGCCTCTCCTGGGGCACGAGTCCTTGGTGTTTTACGCGTGTTCCTATAGATTGCCCCCTTTCTCCTGTGGTTCCAATCCGTAATGTTTTATGTACGTCTGTTGCTATAGTTTGGGCCTCTCCTGGGGCACGAATCCTCCCTAGGAGGTCCCAGGAAACCCCAGGAGGCCCCAAGAGGCTCCTGGAGGCCCCAGGAAGCCCCAGTAGGTTTCAGGAGGCCCCAGGAGGCCCCAGGAGGCCCCCCGAGGACCCAGGCTCATGCGCAGAGACGCGCTGGTACTACTGAGGCTCATTCACACTCCAATACATTATTGGTTAGATTCACGACCGGACCGTCACAACTGAAACCCGCTTCTATTCGAAAGCCCTTGCGCCTAGACAGTCACGGCGGACAGGCCCCTGCGAGTAGATGCGCACATGTCAGAGGGAGGGGGCCGAACGGTCATTCACTGTCCCTGGGTGCGTGGCTGAAGTGGAATTCCGCGGTGCGGATTATCGTTGTTGAACATTATTTATTCTAAAGAATAATTATTGTTGGGCCCCCTGGTGCGCGACCCCCCCGCCGCGCCTAGGCCGCAGCCACGTTTTCATCATTTTCGTGAGGAAGCCTCAGGTAATACAATGTCATCAAGATCCGGTTGTTTTGTTCCCCCCCGCTGTCCCTTGCAAAAAACACTATAAAATGAAATTTCTTGTTCTAACATATCCAAACTTCAAGAATCCCTTGCAAAAAATAAGGTAAAGTGGACATTCGCGCGCGCAAGACGAAATCCTTCCAACACCTTAGTGTTCGCAGCGATTTTAACATAAAAACATCAAAAAACCAATGGTTTTTCAACAAAAAAATGTCAAAATCTCATCCCGCGCGCTCTTGCGGATTCGTAGGAAACCCAACACTTTTTAAACATTTCTGTCAAACGGGCTTTTGCGAGCAACTTTTTCGAACTTCTGCGACAACGGTTTCGCACCTGCCAGGGCCATCATCCCTGTCAAATAATACCATGCGGGACACATTCGTTTTTTCTTCGCGCGCGCACGCCGTCGTCGTCGGCCGCGGGGCCCTGAATAGTAGCCACGGTCGTCCGCATGCCACGAAGTGAAGTGTCCGAACGTCATAGGGCGGGAAGCTGGGTGTGGGTGGTGGCGAAGAGTCGTTTGGAAATTGGTAGAGCTTGAACCGGCCCCCCCACAAAGTGGGGGTATTGCCCGCCTCCTATGAAAACCCTGGCACTGGTGAGAACGGAGTGTCCCCACGTGCTAGTAATTGTTGTTGTTGTTGGTGTTGTTGTTGTTGTTGTTGTTGTCGTTGTCGTTGTCGTGTGTCGTTGTCGGTGCCGTTTGTTGTTGTTGTTGTTGTTGAATATTATTACTTCTAAAGAATAATTATTGTTGGGCCCCCTGTGCACGCCCCCCTCCCGCGCCTAGGCCGCAGCCACATTTTCATCATTTTCGTGTGGAAGTCTCAGGCAAATCAAAAGACACCTCCGAAGTCTCAACAAACATCCAACAAAGCTCAAAACAAAAAAAAAACCCCAAAACCACAAAAAAAGACACAAACAAAAAAAAAAAAAAAACTCATCAAATCATACAAATCAAAAAAAAAAATTCAGGCAAAACGATGTCATCCAGATCCGGTTGTTTTGTTGACGCCCGCTTTCCCTTGCAAAAAACACTATAAAATGACATTTCTCGTTCTAACATAACCAAACTTCAGGAATCCATTGCAAAAAATGACACGAAGTGCACACTCGCGCGCGCAAGACGAAATCCTTCCAAAACCTTAGTTTTCGTAGCGATTTTAACATAAACACATCAAAAACCCAAAGGTTTTTCAAAACAAAGTTGTGAAAATTCTATCCCGCGCGCTCTTGCGGACTCGTAGGAAACCCAACACTGTTTAAACATTTCTGTCAAACGGGCTTTTGCGAGCAACTTTTTCGAACTTCTGCAACAACGGTTGCGCACCTGCCAGGGCCATCATCCCTGTCAAATAATACCATGCGGGACACATTCGTTTTTTCTTCGCGCGCGCACGCCGTCGTCGTCGGCCGCGGGCCCTGAATAGTAGCCACGGTCGTCCGCATGCCACGAAGTGAAGTGTCCGAACGTCATAGGGCGGGAAGCTGGGTGTGGGTGGTGGCGAAGAGTCGTTTGGAAATTTGGTAGAGCTTGAACCGGCCCCCACAAAGTGGGGGTATTGCCCGCCTCCTATGAAAACCCTGGCACTGGTGAGAACGGAGTGTCCCCACGTGCTAGTAATTGTTGAACATTATTACTTCTAAAGAAATATTATTGTTGAGACCCCTGGTGCGCGACCCCCCTCCAAAACCTAGGCCGCAGCCTCATTTCCTTCATTTTCTAGCGAAAGCTTCAGAAAAGTGGATTGTGTCCGGATCCGGTTGTTTTGTTGTAATCCGTTTTCCGTTGCAAAAAACACTATAAAATGAAAATTCTTGTTCTTACTTGATCAAATTGCAAGAATCCCTTGCAAAAAATAAGGTTAAGTGGACATTCGTGCGCGCAAGACGAAATCCTTCCAAAACCTTAGGTTTCGTAGCGATTTTAACATAAAAACATCAAAAACCCAATGGTTTTTTAAGAAAAAATTGTCAAAATTTCATCCCGCGCGCGCTGTCCGAATCCTACAAAACCAGTGGTTTTTCAACATTTATGTTACATGAGCTCGCGCGAGCTACTTTTTCTTGTTCTAACATAATCAAATTTCAATAATCCCTTGCAAAAAATAAGGTACAGTGGACATTCGCGCGCGCAAGACGAAATCCTTCCAGAACCTTAGGTTTCGTAACGATTTCAACATAAAAACATCAAAAACCCAATGGTTTTTCAAAAAAAATGTCAAAATTTCATCCTGTGCGCGCTGTCCGACTCCCACAAAACCAATGGTTTTTCAACATTTATGTTACATGAGCTCGCGCGAGCTACTTTTTTTTGTTCTAACATAATCAAATTTCAATAATCCCTTGCAAAAAAAAATGTAAGAAGTGGACATTCGCGCGCGCAAGACCAACAAAAAACACGACGATCTCAGGAACTTGCCCCAAAAATGTGACCAACTCCGCTCTCTCTGTCTCTCTCTCTGTCTGCTCTCTGTCTCTCTCTCTGTCTGTCTGTGTCATGTATTGTATGTCACAAATGCAGGATGCTGGGCACACGCGCGCCCCGAATAAGTGACCAAGTTCTGTGGGTGTGTACCCCACGCCAGTGTAGTAGCCACGGTCGTCCGCACGCCACGAAGTGAAGTGTCCCAACGTCATAGGGCGGGAAGCTGGTTTGGGTGGTCGCGAAGAGTCGTTTGGATATTTGGTAGAGCTTGTAATGCCCCCCCACGAAGTGGGGGTATTGCCTGGTGTCGTATGAAAACCCTGGCACTGGGGAGAACACCACGCGTTCGGGTAAAATGCTTGTTGTTGTTGTGTTGTTGTTGTTTGTTGTTTGTTGTTGTTTTTGTTGTTTGGTTGCTGTTGTTTGTTTGCCGTCGGGGTCCCACCCGCAACCGCCCCGCGAACCGCCCGCGACCCCACCTCGCGAACCCCACCCCGCGACCACAAACCCGCGACTCCACCCGCGACCCAACCCGCGACCCAACCCCGCGACCCACCCCGCGACCCACCTCGCGACCCACCCCGCGACCCGCCCGCGGCCCACCCCGCGAGCCACCCGCGACCCACCCGCGACCTACCCCGCGACCCACCCGCGACCCAAACCACGTTCAAGGTACAAACCACCATTTTCGGCGCCTGCGGCGGGTTTTTTTCCATTCCTTCCAGGTGGAGAGCCCGCGACCCACCCCGTGACCAACTCGCGACCAACCCGCGACCCAACCTACGTTCAGGGTACAAACCACATTTTTCGGCGCCTGCGGCGGGCATCTTTTGCATTCGTTTCAGGTGGAGAGCCCGCGGCCCACCCGCGACCACGTTCAGGGTACAAACCACATGTTTCGGCGCCTGCGGAGGGCATCTTTTGCATTCGTTCCCGGTGGAGAACCCGCGGCCCACCCGCGACCTAAACCACGTTCAGTGTACAAACCATTTGTTTGGCGCCTGCGGCGGGCTGCTTTTGCATTCCTTCCAGGTGGGGGTGGAGAGCCCGCGACCCATCCGCGACCTCAACCACGTTCACTGAACAAACCAATGCCGCACAAGCGCGGCGGCGGATTTTTGCATGCCGTCTGAGCCCGCAAGGACCAGTTCAAACCCCGCGCATCCACACCAACCCGTCCAGCAACTCTGCCCTGGCGAGTTGCCTTGATCAGAGAAGGCGGGGAGCATAAAGTGGAACAAAGGATTGCGTTGCTGTTATCTTGGGAAAGAAGGGGGAGGCAGCAGGAGTAAACAGGGGACGAGGAGAACGCGGAAGAAGAGAGGATGTAAGGATAATGTGGAGAAAAACCAGGAGGAGGAGGAGCAGGAGGACGAGGAGGGGGAGGAGGGGGAGGAGGGGGAAGAGGAGGACGAGGAGGGGAGGAGGGGGAGGGATGATGATGCATGATGGTGACGACAATGGGAACGATAATGAAGGGGTGGGGCCGTGAGGGGGACGGACGGGTATGGGAGGACGATGATGGAAGGACGAGGGGGAGAGGGAGGACGAGGATTGAAGAGGAGGAGACGCGTGGAGGAGGAGGATGACGATGACGATGACATGAGGACGAGGAAGAGGAGGAGAGGAGGAGGAGGGAGGATGAGGCGGTACGGAGGAGGAGGAGGAGGAGGAGGAGGAGGAGGAGGAGAGCGCCATCGACAAGGAAGGTGGGGGCCACGAGGTCCGCCGGCTCGACGACGCCCGCGTCGCCCGCCCCCCTCACTCTTATCCGCAATTGCGGGGTGCTACGTCGGGAGCGGCCAAGAGAGGGGTGTCCAAGAGGGGCGGGTGCAGATCTTGACCAGCGGCACGTGCGCGGCCCAGCGGGGGCG
The DNA here is from genome assembly GCA_963575745.1 of Prorocentrum cordatum. Classification (NCBI taxonomy): domain Eukaryota; class Dinophyceae; order Prorocentrales; family Prorocentraceae; genus Prorocentrum; species Prorocentrum cordatum. Next base: position 101,125 of record CAUYUJ010001088.1, read on the forward strand.
CCAGGGACGTAATGAAATAAGAAGGGGCGCCATGAGATCTGGGGAGATATCATGGCCCCCGCCATGATATCCACCCCGCCCTAGTCAACCTCCTTAGTGAAAACGAAGAAAAATAAAATCATAAAAACATAAAAGTGAAAACGGCCTGGGACCGAAACCGACGGACCTGGACCCGCAAAAATGACGGCCGCGACGCCCTCTCGCGAAGCGAAAACGGCCAATGCCTTAATCGACGTGTCAGGGTAAGAGGTCTATCCACCTCCGATAGACATTCACGGCGGACAGGCCCATGCGAATAGATGCGCATACGGGGAGCTCCGCGCAGCGAATCATCTTCCGGGCCGGATCGGCATGTGAAGCTCCCCGTTGGCCCGACACAGGGCGGAAACGCTCGGCTCGCCACGGGCCGGCCACTTCCAGCTCCGATGCCCCTCGCTCCCGGGCAGGAGCCCAGCCACTCCCAGATCCGATGCCCCTCGTTCCTGGGCCTTCCTGGGTGCCCCCCGAGGACAGCTCTGGAGGGCCGTCCACGCACGGTTTTGGGACCCTGGAGGCCCCGTCGCCCGAGACGTCCCCGGAGCGGGGCTCGAGTCCAGAAGCGTGCGGTGACCCGGCACTCCCACCGACTCGCCACGCGGTGTGGCCACCGCACCGCTCGGGGACCCACGAGGCGTCTGCCGAGAGCCCGCAAGGTGCGGGAGGGGCACCCGCTTCGCGCTCCGCCCCCCCCCCCCCCCCCGAGCGGCGTGTACCGGGGCCAGAGCCTCCTGGGGAGGCGGAGGTAGGAGGAGGATCAGGAGGCGGAGGAGGAGGATGAGGAGAGGCGTGAGGAAGGAAGGAGGGGAGGAGAGAAGGGGAGGAGGAGGAGGAGAGAGGAGGAGGGGGGAGGAGGAGGAGGAGGGGGGGAGGAGGAGGAGGAGGAGGAGGAGGAGGAGGAGGAGGGGAGGAAGGAGGAGGAGGAGGGAGGAGGAGGAGGAGGAGGAGGGAGGAGGAAGGAGGGGGAAGGATGAGAGGAGGAGGAGGAGGATAGTAAGAAAAAAAAAAATATGGGGGGGGGATGGGGGGGGGTGGGGGGGGTGGGGGGGGAGAGGGAAGGAAAAAAGAAGGGAAAGGAAAGGAAGAAAAAGAGGGAAAAAAAAGAGGGAGAAAAGAAAGAAAGACAAAAAAAAGAAAGAAAAAAGGGGAGGAGGGAGACACGGCCGACCAGTCGTGCAAGTGAAGGACAGGAGCACGGGCCATACCCATACAAAATTAGGTTAACATCTTGCCCGTCTTAGGGTCCTTCCCAGCCCTACAGGCTGAGATGATGTATTTCTGCCTAGATCGGGTAGGCCCGTGCTGGGACGCGCCATTACAGGCCGCAGATCCAAGCTTACAGTGATTCACCTTGCCAGAAGACACCTGATAGGAGCCACAAGAAGTGCAGACCATGCACTTGGGGGTAACGAGCACCTGGTGCCCGTTGAGCTCCACCACCTCCTCGGGAGGCGGCTCAGTCGGATTCGCATTCGCGGAAACGCCCTCGAGGGAGTCAGACAATTCTAGGGCCACCCGCACAGCCTCCGCCTGCATCGGAGGCGCGCTCTGTAGCTCAGTTAGCATACTGGCTCTGAGCCTCTGTTGGGCCGTGGGCTCACACTGGGTCCCTAGAAACCTGCTGAGGCTCGCCTGGGTCCTAGCAAGCCCAAGACAAGACCTACACTGGAAGACTCCTGGCGAGAGAACGGCCATCTCGTGGGCCGTGAGTCTAACGGGCCTGACTGGGGCAGGGGGTCTGGCTAACCTACTGGGCCGCTCAGTCAATGAGTCACGATACGCCATCTTGCACACCACCCATGACAACATCCTGGCCTGCAGTTTAGCATCACATAGATTCGATTCCAACGACATCTCCAGGGTCTCAGACGGGTCATGACAACATGCGCCCCATTTAGCGAACCTGTCGGCCCAAGCATTGCCAAGAAAATACTCCCATGGATGGCAATCCTGCTCGGTAAACTGCTGAGCCGTCTTGTGAGCAGGGCACCAATAAAAATTTGGAGGACAAACGTCCTTGCCGTCCATCAACGCGAAAATCTGCCTCCATAAATCAGCATACGAGGCGTCAGCCTCCTGGAGGGCATGGTCCCAGCTGGCTCCTTCTTTGACCAGGCTGGACAAGTCCGACACCACCAGTCTGACGTCGGGCAGGTACTTCAAAGCATAGTACAGGGCCGCTCTCTCAGCCCTTCCTACCGTCTGCCATGGCCCCTCGAGGGGACCGTGCGCCCCTCTGACTGGTAGCCCATTGTCTCCCAAACAAACGAATCCCCAACCACATCTGGTAATTTCAGGAAGTCCAGGAGCAAGCCCCGACCCATCGGTGAACACCAGGGAGGTCCAGCCACTTCGGTCCGAATCCCAGTCGCCCCAGAGGTGAACCTCGAGCCCATATGAGACCTTCGAGGGCACCGCAGGGTACATGGGCATGCACATGCAGCAGTCGAACCTATCCCAGTCAGGAGGCCCCAGACCTGGAACTCCTCGTGCCCTGAGATATTCATAGCACACATTATTCTTCGGATCCCACACCAAGTCTTCGTCATAACAATCATCATACAATCCTTGGCAATCATAAATACAATGACCGAGTGTGGAGCGTTCCGAGGGACACCATGGACATTTAGCAGGAATGTTGTACCCTGCTTGGTGCTGCCTGTCCCTCGTCCAGAAGCCTCCTGACCATAGGGTGCGAAGCGCACCCGAAAATCTTGAACTGCGAACTGCAGCCTTGGCCCCACCAACACACTTCCTCAGCACGCGCATCCATATGACTTCATGCCCATAGCATATATCTTGATGGTGGGCCAAGATCTGCCTGCCCTGCCAGCGCTCCACACCTTGGCGGGCAAACTCCAAAATAGTCTTGGGCGGCAGGCGCAGAAGGTCCAGCACGTAGCCCTGGTCATCAACAATCGTGGTGCTAGAGCTCATGCTCCATCCTATACGTGACAGAGTAAGTACCAGAACCTCCATGGGCCCACGAACCCCATCCCAAGTCATCTTCTGCTTGATCTTACCTTGGAGGGCCATCCAGCCCCTTTGTAGACGTCCCAATGACACCCTTTGATCCCACACGAAACTGCAGTAGGCCTTGAGGGGCTCCAGCGTGGCGTGATATATGGGATCATATAGCCTATCCTTCTGCGTGGCTAATACCAACGTGAGCGAGTTATGACCAGAGGTGCGTCCGCATAGCGTGCCAGCAATCTTTCGCATACTGGCAAGCTCCGAAGGTGTGATACCTGCCACAGCAGCGCCGCGGCCAACAGCAGGTCGCAGTCCTGTGCGCCATAGAGCGGTGACCTGTACACCCGCTCCTCGGCGCAGCATCTGCAGGCGAGGAAGACGAGCACGAAGAGACTTTATTCTAGCCTGTGCCTGTTTCCGAACTGGACGGATCCCTGGCATCTCATGACCGAGGTTTCGAATCCATTTCTTGGCCGACAGGCGTAGCTGCTGGGCCCTGCCTAGGAACCCTTTCAACGCTCTCTTCGTATTCGTTACAACACCTGACTTCTCGAACTTAATGATCATGCCTAGCTTAGCAGCATCCTGGCTGAACATATACACCGCGCGCTGCAAGTTGGCTGCACCCGAAATGTCATTACCTGTCCACTGGAACGTGCTGTCATCAACAAGCGCGCGAGGCATGACGTCCCTGAAGTGTGTGTGCACCTTCACGACCGCCCGATATGTAAGAACCGTTAAGAGCGCGGTGGCATGTGTGCATCCCGCCAATATGCCCTGCAGCGCACGAGTCGGGATGCTCCAACATCCATATGCACGGACCACTCGGGGCTGCGCATACGTCTCCAACAGCAGCCACAGTAGACGAAGCGGAAAAGACATGCACTGTGCCTCATTGAGGAGAGCAGGAAACAGCACTGTCTCGAAGCATTTCCACATGTCCACTACGATAGTGATCGCATGTTCCCCTAGATGATGCGCTACTTCGGCTTGTAGATTGTGCTCATATGCAGCGTATGTAGACGAGAAGCCTCTACGATTGCCCCATATGTGTGGACTAGGATGTGCACGCAACCACTGTTGTGATACAGGTCTACGCACGCGTGCCCATAGCCTTACCATGCTTTCTATTAGTGTGATAAGTCGAGCCCCTCCATCTGGTTTCGCAATCTTAACAATTTCATTTATTATGCGATGTGATGGCCATATCATCATGCGTTCACATACCATGTACAGAGCTCCCAAGACA
>CAUYUJ010001089.1:0-7500 GCA_963575745.1 Prorocentrum cordatum
CCCGCGGGCAATCGGCCTTCTTGCGCGGCCCCCTGCAGATGAAGCGCGGGCCAGCGCCGCCTGCCAGCTCCCCCGCCCTTGTCAATTTGGTAGAAGCCCTGGGCCCTACTTGATGCCCTTAACGACAGCTCTGGCCTGCGCCAGGGTCCTCTTCTGATTATTGGCAACTTGCTTGGCTTTCGCGATCACCGCCAGCGCCCCCTCGGCCTCCGCGCGCTCGTCATCGCCCGAGCCCTCTGCGTCGATCTCGCCCTCGCCCCCGTCGAAGCCGCCGAACGCCCCCCGGTCATCCTCGACCTCCTCGAGCGCCGCCACGTCCTCATGTTCTTCACCGAAGACTCCGAGAGCTCGACCCTCACCAGGCTCGCGCGGGAACTTCAAGCGCCACCCGCCGCTGGCGCCGTGCCCCACGGCCCCCGCAGCGCGGCCTCGATGTCCACGGGGTTCAGCGAAATCTTGGCCGACGAGAGCACTCCAGCACGCTCCTGAGCGTCTAATCCAGCTCGCTGTAGCAGTAGCCATCCTGCAATAACCGATGGGATGAGCGTCTCTCGCAACTCTGAGGCCGCCTCCTTCAGCGCCTTTATGTCTACGTCGTCGTCCCCACGGTCGAATCTCGCCATCAGCGAGCATAGGCTTCCGTGGTCTTCTCTTTTAGCGTCACCGTCTTCTGCGCCTTCAACAATGTCGCCGCCGGAGCTCGCGGTCATTCCCACCCTTTAGGTCACGATGGTGAGCTTGATCACAATTTGTCTCCGTACCACCAACTTCCCCTGGTCGCCACCGAACCTTCCAACTCTTGGCTTCTTCGGCCTCACCGTCTTCCACATCAGGTCAAACCGATTCCGTTGAAAGCGTGATTCGAACCGACCGTGGCTTCCGCCATTATCCTCGATCCGTGTCAAGCTCTGGTCCATCTTGTCTGCCGCGATGAACTTCTCTGCGCGCGAGCATTCATGCCCGCGTTGCTCCGCCGCCCAGGCGTGAAAATGTAGTCCGCGAGGTATTTCGCGGCGTCCGGGATAGGTTCGTCCATCAGCGCTTCGTCCAAGAACTGCGATAATATGTTGTGGCCCCCCGTCTTATTTAGCAGCTTGCGCCCTTCGTCCGATACTTCCTCCAGCGCCTTCCAGGCTTCACCTATGAGAGCTGCCGCCAGAAGAGCTCCAGCCACAGACTTGTCCCGATAATAGAGACCATCCACGTACCACTTCACACGCTCCTTATACTCCTGAAACCAAGCGGCAATTCCGTCCCACGTGGGAGCCTTGGTGATATCGTCTCTGCTATCTGCCATGGTGCCAGCTAGCTGCACTGCTGAAGCCAAGCAGCTCTGCTATCAATGCGGGTTGGCCGACGGGCGTGCCGAAACTGATCTCGATGTTCTACCAATGTGAAACTCGGGGTCCGAGGATCGATTGTCCGTCGTTTGCTGCATGAGGGCGAGGTTAAGCCAGTCACCCCTAGCCACACATTACCAGCACGCGCGGCACGTCCCCAGAGAGTCACGTAAGGAATAATATGGTCTTCTTCTCCCTCGTAGATAAGTAGGTCTATCTGGTTCAGTCGCGTGCTCTCAAGAGCTCGAGAGGTCAGGGTACCGACCACAAGGCGGCCCACAGAAGCACTTGCAACGACGGAGGACGGTTCGCCAGAAACGCGTTTCACACAGTTGGGTTTAGGAGGAGGAGGAGGAGGAGGAGGAGGAGGAGGAGGAGCAGGAGGAGGAGGAGGAGGAGAAGGAGGAGGAGGAGGAGGCGCAGGTGGCGCAGGAGGAGGAGGAGGAGGAAGAGGAGGAGGAGCAAGAGGAGGAGGAGGAGGAGGAGGAGGAAGAGGAGCAGGAGCAGTAACAGGAGGAGGATACATCCCCGCCCCTCCCCGGCCCATCGGTGACCCCATGTCTGGCGGCCACCTTCCCTGCCCCGCACCGCCTCTCCCCCCCCCCGACTGGCCCGCCCCCCCTCCCCTGCCGACCTCCCCTCCTTATCGGCTCCACGTCCCCTCACCTCGGCTCGGCACCCACCTCCACGTCCACGCCCACGCACCCCCCCCATGCCTTCCCCTCCCCTCCCCCCGCTCCCCACCCCCGGGGCCTTGGTGCTGTTGCCCCCGAAGAACGCGCTCTTGTCCACCACGAGCACGTTGATGCCGTGCTCGAGGATGGTGTGGGCCGCGGACAGGCCGCCGAGGCCGCCGCCGACGACGATGACCTGCACAGGCTGGCCCCCGGGGAGGCGGACCAGCCAGAAGGTGGGGGAAGGCAGAATCCGACAAGTCGCGATGCAACAACCCTTGTGCGACATCCTGGCCTTGGGCCGCCAAGCCCCAGGCCGCACCAGTGGCCTGGCCCGTGGCGCGGCCAGCGGGGAGGAGGGGCGAGAGCAGAGGGGACGCGGGAAGGGAGGAGGGGGCAGGAGGGGGAGCAGGAGGGGGAGCAGGAGGAGCACGAGGAGGGGTAGAAGGAGGAGCGGGCAGAGGCGGAGGCGAAGGAGGAAAAGACAACGCCCAGAGAATCCGAAGGGCGTTTCAATTGAGAAGTGGCCAGCCGTCCGCCAGCCCTGCCCTGGGGCCATGGAGAGCATCGCACCTCAAACCTTCAACATTCCACCTATCCGAGAGGGGACCCAATGGGCATCATTATAGGTACGCCTCTCTCGTCGACCACATTCCTGAATCCTCTTCGGACCTCACCCAGCAAGCAAGTGGAGATATCATGTCCAGGGGCTCCTCGCTACCACCTCTTCTTGCACCTCCTCCTCCTCCTTCTCCTCCTCCTCCTCTTCCTCCTCCTCCTCCTCCTCCTCCTCCTCCTCCTCCTCCTGCCTCCTTAGTTCTCCTCATCCTGTCCGTAGCCATTTTGAGTCAAGTTGCCCAGAGGTCCCAGGGACCTTCGGCGACGAGCGCTCGCGCCGCGGGGGCAGCGCAGCGCGCAGCTGGCACGCATGCAGTGGGCCGCTTGGGACGGCGTGCGAGGCCAACCAGGAGCGGCTCGAGGCGCCCTCACGCCCGCCGGGGCTGCCTGGGAGGCGCCGCCGTGGGTGCAACCCCAGACCGCGGCGTCGGCGCCAGCAGCCGGGCCGAGGCGGGCCGCTGTGGAGGCCGAGGCGCTCAGGCAGCCGCGTCCCCAGACCCCCGCGGGTCATGAGGAGATCACGACGGTTGATTTTCCGCTTCTCGGCCGCGGGAGGGCCTCGCCTGGCCTCGGGGCCGTCGGAGACGACCCGGGATGGGAAGCCGCTCCCGGGGAAGGGGGTCGAGACCTCTGGGGTCGACAGGTTGTGACAAAGGCCGTGCCGTCGGGGGTCTGGGTCGGCAGCTGCCCACAGGAGGAGCCCACGGGCCGGAGGAGCAGCTGGTGGTCCTGGGCGCGCAGGCTGGCCGCAGGCGCGGCGCGGCGCACGGCGCGCCGGCCAGGGAGCACCAGCACCAAGGGCGGGGGAGGACCACGGATGGGGTGCCGCAGCAATACACAGGAGGCATCTGTGCACCACCACCGTGCCAAGCCAGGGTCATTCTGGCCCTGGCACGGTGTGTACGCCCTCCTGGCCGAGGTCAGGAGGGTCTATACACCATCCTGGGGCCCGGGGTGGCCCTGGCACGGTGGTGGTGTATAGACGCCTTCGTCGGAGCAGGAGCCGGGGCTCGGAGTTCGAGGGGCGCCCCAGCCAAGCGGGCCCGACCCGCAGGGGCAGGGCTCGCGAGCGGTCTCGGACCAGGGGCACGGACGCTGGCGGGGAGGCCGAGCCAGCGAGGCTCGAGGAGCCCACGGAGCCGGTCCCTCCGCAGGGGTCGGCAGTCAGGGGGCCACGTGCGAACCCTACCCCTGCCCCACGACTTCTGAGGGGGAGGGTGGGGTTCATTTCGCTCGGGAGCTCCCGAACGAAGGGAACCCCACCCTCCCCCTCAGAAGTCGTGGGGGGGTAGGGGTAGGGGTAGGGTTCGCATGTGGCCCCCTAGCAGCGGCGCAGGCGGCGCCGGTGGAGGAGGCCTCCCTGCGGAGCCGCAGGGGAGCCTGGCGGCAGCTCTCTGGCGACGGGCAGGGAGGGGAGCGCCGCCCGGCAGTGGCCGGGCCTGTGGCGCTGGGCGCGGAGGGGCCACGAGTGCTGCAGGCAGGGACTTCCTAAGGATTGGCTGCAGGCTGTGCGTGGGCCCCTTTGCAGAGCAGTGCAGCTTGGCGATGTGCCCAGACTTCTAAAGTCGGTGAGTTTCGCGGTCTTGGGTAGACATCTGTATCAAGGAAGTTCCATGCGCTCGGGACTTCAGAAGCAGTGTCCCCTTTTATTCTTCTTTGGATATCATCTATTCATCTTTCTTTGAGTACTGGTTAAATCTATATTGTATACCATGTAGATTGGGTGGCGGTTGTAGATCTTGGGTGGAGCTCCATCCACCTGCTGCCGTGCCATTTTCCACGCCAGTTCGGCCAGACACAACATTGAAAAACTCAAGCTCGGGAGCTCTTCGACCATCGAGCCGCGCACTCTGGCTGACAGAATCCAACATGCGTAATCGCGTATGCTGGAGGACCCTGGCGCCACTAGATGTACCCCCCCTCGAAGGATTTCAAGCCCGCTTCGCAGGAGCGCCGCTGTGCAGTCAAGACACCACTGATCTGTAGACGGTGGCATGGGAGCCTGCGGCCTCGCAGGCGCCAGGCGGGTCAGTCTTGATTTTCCCCGGGTGCGACTCGCACGCTGGCAGGCCCGCCGAAGAGCCAAGGCAGCTGGTCCGCGAGCTTCCCCATGTGCGCTGGCCACCTGCTGCCTGGCTTGTTTCACGAGTCTGCCGACAGACCCATGCTGGACCTGTCGCCGGCTACTCTGCGCGTCACGGTCCATCGGTGGCGGAATCTGACCCCCAGAAAGCGCATGTCAGCTGAACTACACCCCTCGTACTGCACAAGGTGTTCTTGGGATTGTTCCACCTCTGCCGCGCATGGTCTCGGGGGCGGCAAAGAGGGGGGCGTCCAAGAGGGGGGGGTGCAGATCATGACCGGCGGCATGTGCGCTGCCCAGCGGGGGGGCCAGGGACGTAATGAAATAAGAAGAGGCGCCATGAAATCTGGGGAAATATCATGGCCCGCGCCATGATATCCACCCCCCCTAGTCATCACCCCCCTCTTTTCCGCCCCCGAGCCGCGCATGGTCTCCACTCCGTCAGCGATTGCCAGGAACGAAATTCGATAACCCACGGCTCAAAGAACGTGCACCTACGCGTGACGGGTATGTGATCGGACTTTTGAAGAACTTCGACGCGAACCTCCCGACGCTGGCCGAAACTGGCTCCTCCTCCTCCTCCTCCTCCTCCTCCTGCTCCTGCTCCTCCTCCTCCTCCTCCTCCTCCTCCTCCTCCTCCTCCTCCTCCTCCTCAAACGTGCAAAGTAATCAGTGTGCGATCGAATTTCGCCCTGGTGGCGCACTCCCCAGGGCCAGAGACACTGGTTCCCCGCCCGATGCGCATGCACGCTGGTATCGTACGCGTCGAAAGTGCTCTCTGCCCGCACGCCCAACCTCCCTGGTGCGCGGAGCGCGCCAGGGGCGGCGCCAGAGGCGCCGCCAGGGGGGTCCAGCGCGGACCCGAGAAATCCGCGCAGACCTCCGAGTTGTTATGTTTATGTCACTTTTTGTTCCCCTAAAGCAGCTGTGACCCGCAAAAGGCTCGCTGGATAGCTGCGCTTCCATAGGTACGCGCGCTCCCCGATGGCGTCCACCCCGGCCACCACATTGAAATCGATATTCGGGCGCACGTCGAATTTCATGTGTAAGATCTGTGGTGCCCTGGAGCACCACTCTAGCCCTCCTACCTTTTGACAAAGTTCTTCGACGTGCGCCGACAAAAAGATCGTACGAAAAACGACGACACCGCACATAGACTTTCAGCTGGTAAAAAAAAGTCTACACTCTGACATCCCAAAGTCTAGGAATAAGGAGAGCGCAATCCCAACCATGTGAAGAAAGAACTGTGCGGCCGCAATGTACGAAGCCGTTGATGACTCCCCACGTTGGAAGTTCTTGCAGGCAAGCCATCAAATTACTTCCATACTCGCAGATGCAATAGCAGAGTTTAGCAGCCGCTGACGTTCCTGTTTTACCAGTGCTCCGAGTAATCAACGATGCTCGTGAAACCTGTTGTTGAAATAGGCCTCGCGCCCGCTTGAACGTCCAAAGCTGCTTGTGCATTCCCTCCCCGTTGAGGTTGAAGCTTGCCATGGTGCTCTCCTCACTCCACCAAACCACCCCCACGTCGTCGATATACCACCTGTCCGCACTCTCCCCCTCCCTACGGTGGCACGTGAGCATCCAGTGAGGACTGTGGAAACACTTGGCATAGTTACCCGGGAGGATGGTCTTCATTCTCTGGTCGAAGAACGCCTTGGCTTTACCGACTTGTTCGTACCAGGCCTGTTCTGGGGGGGACCACTGTGCCAGCGTCCATAGCCTGCGACCGATATAGTAGAGGGCGTCGTTCTCCAAAAGCGCCCTGAAGATCAAAGAAATCTCGACTGCTAATGAAGGCTCGATGTGAACCCGAACGCGGATAGAACGAATGCCGCCTACCTCAAACTGCCCTATCTTCGACTTCAACTCCTCTGGCAGTTGGGCTTCCAGCGTTCCAAATAGCTGCTCAAACTTGATCCTCAAGATACCCTTGGTGCGGCGCTTCTGGTAGGTTGAGAAATGGTCGATCGTGAAAAAGGTGGGGACGCAAATGCACTGTGACGCTGATCCCGTCGCGCTCACCCTGTCACACGAAGAACACCCACCCTTGGAAATCTTGATCGCCTCGTCACACTTATTCCGAAGCTCTTCAATCTGAGTGTCACGCGAGTCAACCTGCTGGGATAACCCATCGACCTTCGCACTGGTGGGGTGTAGCTCCTGCTTAGCTACGTCTTGGACTCTTTCCTTCATTTGTCCGAAAAATGCTTCAAGATCCATGTCCCCGACGGTCGGAATAGTAGTAAGTGCAAATGGGAATAAGAGAGCGAGAGCTGAAGGTGTCAGAGTCTGGGAATGCAGTTTCAAAAACCCTTGAGCTTGACCCTTGAGCTTGAGCTTGACCCTTGCGCCAAAACTGGAGCCAAAATGGCTAAGGCAACTCATCCCCCGCACACCCTCCTCGGAGCCGAGTGAGGTCAAAAAGGACGCGGGGTGGGTCAAGAAGCACGGGGCGGTTCACAACGGCGAAGAGGTACACGGAAATACGAGCCGTACAACGATAAACAATGCGAGGGCATATCCTGTTACCCATCCTCCTCCTCCTCTTCCTCATCCTCATCCTCATCAGCATCATCATCATCAACAACAGCAGCAGCATCATACTCCTGCTCAGGCGAATGCTCACCCTCGCCACAATTAATCATCATCATCATCACCACCACCACCATCATCATTACCATCAGCATCATCAGCATCAGCATCAGCATCATATTCATGATCGTCATCATCATCATCATCATCATCATCATCATCATCATCATAATCATCATCATCATCGTCA